>JALPQI010019753.1:0-22649 GCA_025490895.1 Thaumatotibia leucotreta | reverse complement strand
TATTCGAAAAAATATTTATATTACGACATTGTGGGATTATATTAATAATTCAATTTCTTTAAATATCTTGTGTCTTAAATTGCTTAATTCAACAACAATAACAACAATAATTATTGTTATTGTTGTCTTCTTGTTTTTCTGTATTCACCACGGGAACGCAGAAAAACAAGGAACAACAAATTAATTTATTACTGAATATTTTATTTCAAGTTATCGCAATAAAAATATGTCATGTAAAAATTGCTCTCCATTGCATTAAACCGTTTACGAACAATGCGTTCTTAATGACACATGTATTTTGTTAACGATCACCATTTTGTAACCAACCAATCAGAACGCACTGTTTTGACGTTGACCAATTATATTTATGGACATTTGCGTAATTTAAACCGACCTCATCGTTTTGACGATTTTGGTTGGTAGCTTAGTGCACATGCGTATATCCAGTTATTGCCCGTTATGTAAACAAAATTTGGTATGAAGGGATGCTTCTATGTTTTTTTCGTTCGCTGATTACTAGCAATCGTTTTCTTGTATTAACATTTGACAAATAATTAAATTGACGGTACAATTCATTTTATTTCCTCCAAACGATCAATGTAGCGCGTGTACTGCTTAGTTGTCAAACGTTGTGAGTGGCTGCGATCTGTCATTGTGAAGTACAAATTAACGATCCATTTTGAAGTACATTGCTTCTCAATTACCTTTTCTTAGAAAGTTAATTACTTTTAAAATTAGCATTTTGAATCGAATAATGTTCACGGTTTGGCTAGAAATCTGCATCGCATTCCTCGGTTTCGATAAAAACCAGTATCGTAGACACACACTGTATATCTATGTCTGGATGTCAAAATAAAATGACAGTGGGCACAAGTTAGTATAACAGGTCCGCATTTAATTAAATCCATTTGTGCCAACTTTAGGAAAACCTGTAATATTTATGCTTAACGGTCGATAATCTGAACGCTTCGTGACCGTTTGAGTCAATCGTGTTTTTTTTTGTTGTTCTTTTGTCACGTGACCCAGGGGTCGAAAGTGGCATAGTTGGCTAGAAGAAAGTATGTTGCATGCTTTACTAATATGATCAATGGGTGACCCACCATATAAAAACAACGAAAAAAAAAATTAGATGCTATTAATTTGCAGCCTCCGTAGCCTAGTTGGTAGTGACCCTGCCTACGAAGCTGGAGGTTCCGGTTTCGAATCCCGGCGAGGGGATTTGTGTATTATTTGTGTATTTATTTATCACAAATATTTGTTATGACCAAGGAACAAATATTTGTAATAAATAAATACATCTAACTATTATATATATCGTCGCATGGTACCCACATCACAAGCTTTAATATAGAGCTACCGTGGGACTAGGTCGATTAGTGTAAGATGTCTCAAGATATTTATTTATTAAGCTATGCTTTTATGGGTAACCCAGGATAATGTAACCATTTCAACGAGTGACAAAAAAAGGTGTGACCCAGTTACGTGTAATATCAATGATTTCCAATCATTTTACTCGCATCGTTCTGTGGCATGCCACAAAATTTCTGTCACATTAATTAAATATGTGATAAACCCAATTAAAAGGTTTAATTTATTGTTAATCAGGTATGGATGCGAAATACGAGAATACCCCTATTTACATTATTCATGATTACGATTACGACGAATATGAATACGATGAGCGATATACAGTTATTTCTTCTGTTTTAAAACACTATGTGTATGGAATTACAGAAAATAATCAAAAATGTATGAATGAAGTAGGTATTACTTGGTATTTTAATGGAAGGTTTCTATCGAAAAATGTTTTCATGGAAATTTAAGGGCCTAGCCAAAATGGCATTACGCCAATATCGTATACGATAAGCGATAAGTCACGTGGCTAAGCATCCTGGATGCTTAGCCAAGTTGCCAATCGCTAACGCTTAGTAGCGTATCGTAGTTTTCCCTCTCTGTCACCCTTTCATATTAGTGCGACAAAGTCAGTTTGCTGCCTTTCATTTACGATTGACGAAGCGTTAGAGATTGGCAACTTGTCTAAGGCCCAGGGACCGGAACCGGTATTTTACAAAAACCTCGAAATAGCCCAATATTTTAAAATGTTTTATACTCTTTATGTACTACATAATATTTTATGTAATTTACAATATCGTATTTTTAAATTACTCCATTAACTTATAATTTATATACCGAAGAACGAAAAAGAACGAAATAAGAACCGTATTTTTGTATGGAGAAAATAATGGTTCCGATCCCTGCTAAGCACCCTAGCCTCTATTGTCGTAGAGTTAGAGTGCATGTTGAGATATTTTTGAGCACCGCGGCCGCTCCGATATATCTGACGGCGACTATACAGCAGTCTGTTATAGCTCGTATTTAGTACGCTTACGTTGTACGTACCACCGGTATTTGCTGGTCGCCTATTCCGATTGCTTGCCGAATGTAGAGGGCATTTTTCCGAGCGTTTCAACTGCTGTGATTTCGGTGGCAACATTATTACCAGATTTCCGTGGGTATCTCATACATTTTTTGGATATATTATTGGTAGTTGTCAACTACGTCCATAAAAATATCCAAAAATTCTTGCATCTCTGACGGGATTCGTGTGATAAGGCTGCCACCGAAGTCACGGCTTTTGAAACGCTCAGAGAAATGCACTAGAAGGATAAATCATTTTTTATTGTTCAATTGTCAATCATTTGTTGACATTGTTACGTTCTCCTGGGTCACCCTTGAAATCACAGTTTAATAGTACTTAAATTGACAATACTTTGCATTTATTTGATGGTTATGTGGCCCTTCCAAAGTGGGTCACCTGCTAATTATAATAATGAAACTTGCAGGATATTTTCTTTTAGCAAACTATTCAACTGTTGTCTCCTGGGTGACGTTACAGAAACATCAAACTCCATTGGTCTGATTTAAAACGACTCCATGAAGATGGCATTTGCAACAATTCCTAAATATCAAGTGCTCAAAAATATACATATACAGGATGATGAAAACATCTTTAAAAAATTCATCATAAGTCCTTAAAAATGCCTGCACAATTCATTTTTTGTATTATAATTTATCTTCACATAATTTTATGTACCCGTGTATATTGATTGATGTTTGAGAAAATTTTAAAAAAGTTAGCGGAAAATCTTTAACTTAAAAAAACAAAAATCCCTACAATTTTTTAATTGTCATGTATTAAAAAATTAACATATCGAGAAACGGAATGTTAAAAAAAAAAATAATTGTCCTAAAACGACGATATATATTAGTATATTACGACACAAGTGCGAAGAACATGAAATTCGAAACGAGTGGCAATGTTTTAAAACACTCCCTAGTGTTTTAAATCGACACGAGTGACGAATTTCGTTTTTGCACGTGTCTCGTACGACGTTTTTTAGTGCAGATGGCCCTCGAAGTTTTGAACCTGACGTAAAATGACACACTTCTCGCACTAGAGCTTAAAACCCACCATCTGTACTAAAATTTTTTTTACTTCTTTTGACATATAAAGGCTGTCGGTGTACTCACTTGTTTAATACATACCTATATAGCATCTATTAACTGGGTTTGTCTGATTAGGTCCTAAACTGAATTTCATTAGAGGATCGTGTTAGACCCCCAGGATGCTTAGCCAAGTTGCCAATCGCTAACGCTTAGTAGCGTATCGTAGTTTTCCCTCTCTGTAATTCTTTCATATTAGTGCGACAAAGACAGTTAGCTGCCTTTCGTTTACGATTGACGATTAACCGTTAGCGATTGGCAACTTGTCTAAGCACCCTGATCTCTCTTTGAATTAACTCTTGTCTCCTCTGTCGGCTATCGCAATAACAACTCTGAATTGCGCGCCACGTTGACTCGCTCGACAATAATGTTCGGAATGGCTAAATTATATTGAGAGCTAGCTCATGGTGAATTTAATTTAATCATGTACCTACGCAGAATTTGAATAGGGGTATGTAGTGCTGGCCCATCCGTGTATGTTTTCGCTTGTATTCTATACGATTTTAGCTAAATATGGGCATTTCACGATACCTTTTGAAAACTACGTTCCCTTGTTTTATAATTGATAAGGACCAGCATTTTTGGGGTTGTAGGCAGAAATTAGACCATCCGCAGTAGAAACAAAGTAACCGATCGATATAGCTCTCCAAATCGCTAAATTGAAGTGGCAGAAGGCGAGCACATTGCAGTAATGTGTTCACTATGATGACGCTGCTACTCATCAACAATCTTCAATAAATGTGTTGTCAGTGACACTTCAATGCCTTAGTCGACTCTTACGACATCCATGAGTAGAAGTGGTGCAAAATTTATTTTTCTTTTTTTTTCGTAGAAAATACTATATTTATTCATGTTCTTATGTAAGAACATAGTTGGCAGGAGTCAGATATTTCAAATAATTAGCAGCAGCTACATTAATAATAATTTAGCTTAAAATTGAAGAATTTATACAAATATAATTCTTCCCACAATGTCGTAACAGATGTGCTTACCATAGAAAAAATCAACTGCGAAAGACTCTTGTTGTCACGGGATTATAATACACATGTACATATTCTTAATCAATACGCGGCGTAGTTTAAGTCTCAACGTTAGTCATAAATCTTATATGTTTAACTTCAATAACACATTGGCACCAATAAATCTTTCCACTGACATTCCATTCCACATCGAAACACCACTTATTTCGGGAGTGGCTCGACTGGGATCACACGCGTAATTGTGGCTTACATGTGGCCGGCCCTACTATTGCGGAGTAATACTACTGTATTGTCGGGATTTGTGGCAATTCGCCGATATACTTACACAACCTCGTATGTGACACTTACTTGATAGAAAAAACACCCGTATTCAGAGAGAAATAAAAGCCGGCCGGATTTTTAGTATTAACGGCTTCTGAGCTATGCTGCGGACAGACGGACAGACGGAGATGGCGAAACTATAAGGGTTCCGTTTTTGCCATTTTGGCTACGGAACCCTAAAAAAGGTGATATTCCCATGAATTGTTTCCTTTAGGTTCGAGGTTGACTATAGCGAATTGGGACCTATCGATGAAGGTCTCAGTTATATGGAAGATGCGTATGTTGCCGGGTGGTGACGGCAATGTATTCCCCACATATATTTGTCACCACCAGAGCCGGATTAAACAAGCGCAGGGCCTGTAGCACTTCTTGTGCGGGGACCCTTTTTTGCTTAGGTTCTTATGAAAGGTTCTTCAAAAGTTTAAACTTCTGTTAAAGGAGATTTTGAATAATGTGAAAGTTCAACAAATCAGAAAGTTGATCAATGTCAAAGTTCATCAAATCAATCTGCAGGATTTGGGGCACTTTTATTTTTTTCTCTCATAAAAACGATATTTTACAATTGAAACGCGGGGTTCGTATGTGCGCAGGGCCCGTAGCATATAGGTACCCTCGTTTGTGGTATGTCGAAATTGTACCACTGTAAAATAAACCCTGAAAAGAAAAGTCTAATTTCCAATGGGTGACAGACGTCTTTTCGGGTCGTCTCCACAGTTGAGGGGTTAAGTCTGCTATTAGGTTAATTCGCCTCTGATTAAGAGTCACCACCCCAAATCTTCCCGTTCGGTGTCGTAAGAGTCGTCTAAGGGATTGAAGTGTCACTGAATTCGTTTATAGAAGATTGATAACGGGCAGCAGCATCATTAACAACATAGTGGACATACGAGTACTACTTCGATCGCCAACCCGCTTGCCCAGTCTTGGCAATTATGGGCATTTACCTCCTTATACATCCATTCGCATAGTTTATAGGAGAAACTTGCATCCAACAGTGGCAGTCCACTGCTGGATGTAACAGTATGTACGATGTAATAATGTTGTCAACCATCAGCCTCTCTCAGTAGAGAGGCTGATGGTTTGATATGCCATGATCTGATAATTGAAGTTGTGGGGGACAGCATTAAAAAAAAGTGGCTCAGGTAGTTAAAATAACAATTTGAAGGGTCCAAGGAAAAAACATGTCCAGTGCTTAAAAAAATCAGGGCAAATTCACACCTTATTCTCACAAATATTACATCGTACAATTATTGTGAAGTGTGCCAGTTGCGCTCGCTCGGAAAGGCTTTCACGGAAGACCAGCGTCAAGAAATCCCAGAAATACCTTGACACTAATTTGAGTGGAAGCATTTTCAGGAATGATTTTTCATCTACGTTATTTTCTTCAACAGTTTTATTATTCTAAGCTCCTGAATAAACAGCATTCATTCATATTCTTCTATTCTATTCTACATGTATTGATGAGAACTCTTCAATCTATTTGTGATACAAATCATAAGATAATCAGGCGTCGAGACCTTTGGTCCGTGGGGTCCTAGCGCTCTGAGTCTCTTCAAAGACCTATCGAAGAGACTCAGAGACGCCACGGGAGACCCAAGAGCTGGCAGCTTCCTCGCTCAACGCATTAGCTTGGTAATCCAGCGAGGAAATGCTGCCAGCGTCCTCGGTACCATGTTTTTGGTTTGCGTAAGTTTGACCACGTTTCTCATTTCCGTTTGCAGCTTAAGTGGTTCCCTATACGGTTCCGTCGTAACTTTCACCTTTTATGCCTTTTATATCGTGTCCTTTTCCTCCCTGAAACCCCTCGCTATCTTAAAGAACGTTTCAATTATCTTTGTTCGGTCAGGTCGTCACAAAATCTACTTCTTTCCGTCCCATCCTCGTCTTCAAAATTTTATAACCGTTCTTTTACTTTCCTGGCTGTTCGTCTTTGGAACTCTCTGCCGCCGGATGTTAGGCGCGCTCAATCTCTAAATATATTTAAAAAACGACTTAAAGATCACTATTTACTCCCATAGCTGTAGTAGGTAGTCTTAATTTTGGTCATTCCTGGCATATCTATGGCTGGGTTGGCTGGTTTAGGTGTATAGCTAGTTTTCCGTATTTTTTTATTTTTGTATGTAGGTATATATGTATTTATTTATATGTATGAATATATATGTATGTTTTGTATATTTATAATATATATATATATGTACTTTTAAATGTGTGTGATAAGATAAATGAGCTTCTTAAAATGTTGCAATCACCTACTGTTTCACTATTTTAATTTGTTTCCTCTACCCAAAGGTTGTCTGGAAGAGATTGCTTTATAGCGATAAGACCGCCTGTTGTGTACCTCTATGTATAATCGTCTGTTTTAATCATGTTTTCTTTTTTGTTAAGGTGTGCAATAAAGAGTATTCTATCTATCTATCTATCTATCTATCTACCATGCCGCAGGGGCCTGTTTTAGATTTATTTTAGATTTTACTTAATTTTATTTTAGATTTTATGTACTCTTAGTTTAGTTATACTTTTTAAATTAAATTTTGTATTTGTAGTTTGTTTAAAAACGAATTAAGAATCATAAGGGGGATTAATTTAATTATTTATGATGGTCTCAGTTTCAAGTAAGATCATGAATAGTATTTTTCTTCGATTTCAACACTAAACTTTTCAAATCTTACATGAACATTACAGTTTACGTATACAGCAGAAAAATATACCCTACTACTTACGTAAACCTCATAACATTTATCATTCATTCACTAATTTTCCACAATATAATGAAAAATGACTCGCTTCGATAACGCAACAATATCGTGACAGCCGCGGCTTACCTCGATCCCCAGAGGTTATTCTAGCATATCGATGTCGACATTATGGCTGCAGTTCGAAAGGTTTGTAATAGCCCCCTGGGACAGCTCGGTTGTTAACTTTATGAAAGGATTCAGGGTAAACTGTGGGATTTTTCCGTTCTAGTGAGCGCTTGTGACCAGTTTATTCTATATTTAATGCACCACCTTTCTTCTACGTGTTCTACAGAATCCGTGTTGTTGAGCAAAATGAATACCTAAGTATTTTTTGTTGGATTATTTTCTCTTTACTCAGCGTCAAGGAGGCCAGGACTACAAAACGTATTTTTTTTGTTAAATAAGGGTTAAATCATATAGATTACCACAATTTACACACTGGAAGACGCAGTGTGGGCAGACCTCCCACAAGATGGTCCGACGACCTGGTCAAGGTCGCGGGAATCCGCTGGAAGCAAGCAGCGCAGAACCGGTCATATTGGCGATCATTGGGAGAGGCCTATGTCCAGCAGTGGACGTCTTTTGGCTGAAATGATGATCATGATGATGACACACTGTAAAATTGAGCGCAATCGCTTTTGGTTCCAAAAACAATATAATTAGAACAAAGTTATCTCCTGTTTTCTAATTAAAAAGTTGTACGAAAACTTGATAGAATAGGCAAACATTTATTCTGCGGCTCAACATTTGTCAATCCGCTGAAGATTGGAGGAAACATTTAGCGAGTAATATTTCAATTCCCGTCGTTTGAATGCAAATAAAACTTCCTGTAAAGGAAACTCAAAGTCACCGAGTTGGGACACAGTAAATTGTAATGCAGTAAAGTATTACTAGTGGCCCTAACTCCATCATCATCATATCAGCTGAAAGACGTCTACAGCTGCGCCATTCGCATACAGCGGACCCCTGCGACCTTCACCAGGTCATCAATCCACCTTGTGGGAGAGATATTTTAACTGAACTTTTTAGGTGTCACTGACTATACAACATACATTGAAAACTGATGATGGGCGTGGCGATTATGGGCATTTATGGCACTTGTCTCACCGCGATCGAGTAAACTATGAGCTATCGGCTATAGAAACGAATAAAAGATAATCGGCCCTGTATGAACAAAAGAGACACGGCGACATTTATAGTTTTTAGCTGAGCGAGTAATTATAAAAATCGGCGTGTCTTTCTTATTTACACGGGCGCGCTTATCTTTTGTTCGTTTTTATATCCAATAGCTCATAGCTTACTCGCTTGGGACAAGAGCCTAAGGGTGCGGCTCCACTGATGCGGAGCGGAGCGGAGTTGTGCAAAATGGACCAAAATTCTAAAACAATGTGATGCGGTCTTATTGGCCGAGCTCTCACAGCTCCGCTCCGCTCCGCGTCAATGAGGCCGTACCCTTATACCATACGCCAATGTGATATGAGAGGCTTACGTCCAGAAGGAGACTGCTGATATATATGGGACAATATATTATAATAATATGTGTGTGATGTGATGTAGCTATTAAATAATATTATTAATGCAGTGTGGTGATGGCAGTAAGAATACATTTGTCACCACCCTAACACTTCCCGCGGGTGTCGTAAGTTGAAGTTTGATTTGATTGGTGATTGGCGGTAGCGTCATCATAGTGGACATTACTGCGATCGCCAATCTGCTTGACCAGTGTGGCGATTATGAGCATTATAGAGATTAGTTGACTGAGATAGGCGTATGATGATTACTGCATTGCCTACAACTGTGTATTGCTACTCCTTCCGCAAGATTTATCGCAGCCGAATGCCGTCTTTGTCTCGCGCTAAATTACTTTATTCAGATGTAAGCCCCTATTCGCCGTTAGGTTTTCAGTGATTATGTCATGAAATCCCTTTTTCAGTTTTTTCTCCGTTTGCAGGGTCGCGGGTTTACGCTTTTTCAGCGGCTTACGGGTTTTGTTTGTTTTACTTTTCAATACTTTTTACTTTGTCCTTTATAAGGAGCTAAATTACGTAAAGTTTTTTTAGCATTGCGTCGGTTGTGTCGAGCCTGGACGGTAATTTTTTTATACAGATTTGTTACTTTTGCTCTTCCCGCATAAAATGTGTAAATATTATTTTTAACCTGAATTTAAACGTAAAATTTTAAAAGCCTTGTACAGGTAAGAAAGAAAATAATTATTTTATGCCTTTCCACTAAGCAGGTAGGTATTTTATAAAAAAGATATATTTGTCGGAGACATGAGTTACAAAATCTAGAAAACGATAACCAATGTTTTGCTTGGAGTGGTCTTTGCTTGGTCCATGCAGGTAGATGATAAATCAGGTTGGGATCGATCTACCCACCTATGAACAGGTGGCTGGTGACCTGACAGTATAAATAAAAATAAAAAAATATATCTTGGGACATCTTACACAAATCAACCTAGTCCCACGGTAAGCTCAATTAAGGCTTGTGTTGTGGGTACCAGGCGACGATATATATAATAGATAGATACTTATAGATACTTATAGATACTTAGATACATACACAGCCATGACCAAGGAACAAACATTTGTGATAAATAAATACACAAAGAATGCCCTCGCCGGGATTCGAACCCGGAACCTCCAGCTTCGTAGGCAGGGTCACTACCAACTAGGCTACAGAGGCTGACAAAAAACTATAAAAATAAACTATAAATATAAAAGGTCACTACTGCAGTGTTCATCAATTCATTCCCGTGTTAGACATTGAACGATTCACTCTTGTCTTCTTATGTGAAGAGTTTACATTCTTACGAAGGAAGTTATTTCTATGTGGTATGCATCTAAGTATGCATGGACGCAAGCTTAGAACTCTCCATTCGTTTTCTACTAGTGCGTAGATGCATAGATACAGTATTCTGAGTACTGTTAGTAACGAGTAGCTAGGAGGCAGATAACTAAAATCCTACCCCTCTTAGCTCGGCTGTCGTTAGGGTCCCCGTTATATTTTTATGTAGTTATTGCATTCATATCATAATTTGTGTTAAATACGTACCTACGTGTACATACAAAATATATTTGTATATGTTAATGTTTAGAGCTTATTATTTATAAAATAAATCTTTTACAGACATTTCTTCAATTTATTTCAGTTCATACGTTTTGCTGCAATAATCGGAATTTTGTTTCACTAATATAAATAACAATTTGCCTCTTACATAAGTTATTGGTATCTGGGCTAAGGAAACAAAAATCATAATTCAGTTTTCTTGAACCTAAATTACAACAATGTACTTTTTATCGTCAAAAGCCTTTCCCAAATCCTGTTGTAGCGAAATCAAGCGAAACAGAACTTTATGTTATTGAATTAAGACGAAAAGACTGTCTATGCTAACTTGGCAAGTTTACGTCAATACCCTTTGAGAGGCCTTACAAGTCATCTCCGAAAATACTGGCACTATTATTGTATAGGTAGAACTATCAATCACGCTGCGATTTAATATCGGGCCAATTGACGTGGCCTGAAGGGGCGGCTTAGAGCTCACGGATCCGTTACGACTACTGAAAGCCTAGCGAGTACTACGAACGTGGCCAGCAAGAGGTGTGCCATCTACTATGACATTTACATAAGCTACAACGTGCATACGCATTCGATATGGCTAGGCCTTTGGTTCGAAATTCTTTTCGTTGTCTTATTTTGTGTCCCTAAACGACGCAGTTGTGATTTTTATATGAGATGATACTTTGTTTTAAATTTTTGATGTATGGATTAAAATCTAGCGTGAAAAAGAAATACAACTGTACCGGATTTTTTTAATATACTGAGTGAAATAGCAACTAAAAACGTGACAGAGCGGTATGAAACAACGAAGATTATTTTGACCCCTTTACCATGTAGAATAGTTGCGTTTCGTTCATGATTGAGTGTAAAGGTGCATTTAGACCAAACGAGCATTCGCTCATTCTATCCCTTACTCTACGAAATCAACGTTTTTAGACCAATCACGTTTTGTGTAACGATGGTAACGAACGAATCTCGTAGAGTGGGGGAAAGAATGAGCGAATGCTCGTTTGGTCTAAATGCACCTTTAGCGGTTGGCGTCTTGGCTACAGTCTCTGAGTGCATAACCAAGTTGCCAAACGATAACGTTCAATAGCGTATCGTTGTTTTCTTTCTCACTTTTTCTTATTAGTGCGACAGACTGTTAGTACTTAGTCTTTCGTTCACGATTAACGATTGAGCGTTAGCGATTGGCAATTTGGCTACACACCCCAGGCGCGGATCCAGGATTTTGCTCAGCCACCCCCCGCCCCCCCCCTGTCTCGTTCAAACCTGTTCGTGTCTCGTTCATTTCAATTACTAAAGAACAAGACGTAGGTATATCTCCTTGGACCCACACTTGACGCACCCTGAGGTTTTAATAAAATCGTCACGCTGTCGTATCGGATTATAAAATGGTCTCAATGACTCGCAGCATCGATCAAGACTCGAGACCCGCAGTATTGTCCTCTTTACAACTACGTACCCTTTGGAGGCAATTTGCCTGAAATTCAAGTAAGAATGGGAAAAATGATAGATGGCACTTCGGAGTTACAAATTAACTACATGGTTCGTTATTCATTTCAGGCTTTCATCTTGGAAATTAATATTTGTAAGGATCATCTGCGAAGAAATTCAAGGGTGTAAGTGAAGGCAACAAGGGCCAGCGTTGGGACCACGCAAAATAGGCACGTTTGATGTCCAGTTGCAGAAAAAGGTTTACACACACGAATACATAGCCATAAATTAAATCTAACTAACCTAACCTATATTTAAGATTGGCCCTTGTGGCATTGTACCGAGGATGCTGGCGGTATTTCCTCGCTGTATCGCAAAGCTGATGTGTTGTGCGAGGAAATCGCCAACTCTGCGGTCTTTAGTTATAATAATTTAGCATAATTGACTACATTTTGTCACAAAATTTGACACAAGGATCAATTATCGAAAAATAACTTATTAATTGGGAAATAAAAAAAACTATTTATTTCATAAGAGTAATGCTATTGTATTATACGGCCACTCTTAGCCTAATCTACAATTTTATAAATTATTTGCTTAGTATATTGTTACGCCGGTGGCATGATAAAAACTACAAATGTGATTTTAGACACGTTAGAAGCGTTTTCAGCAGGCTATAATGCGTTTTCAGGCCGTTTCAGAAGGTCCTCTTTCACATACTACAAAATCAAATATTCACCCCAGATACCGTCGTTTTCAGGCGCCTGAAACATGTTTTCAGGCCGTTTCAGGATACCCTCTATTGAATGGCGCAATAGAGGATATCATGAAACGACCTGAAAATCCGTTTTCAGGCGTTTTCAGGACCCCTTTCGGGCCTCTCAAGTATAAATAGGTATATAGTTAAATTTCCCATAGGAGTGAAAGAGAAAGCACTATTAGATAGAGACAGCACGAGAGAATGTTCTGGAAGGATGTGAACGAGACGCGAGACAGCTATAGAGAGAACATTCTGGATGGGTGTGAAAGAGAAACCTGTAGAAAGAGACAGCGATACTCTAGAATGTTCGCGCACAGGCCCCACCGACCGACCTAACTCGGGAACTTTCTAGAGTCGAATGATCTCGTACTTTGTAGGTTTGAGTGGCTTGTATAAAAGCCCAGCATGACCCGGCCGAAGGAGTAGTTTCCATCGAGACAGCGAATAGCTAACATCAAGAGCGAAGACTGCGAATCTACGGCGAGTTTGTGAAGTGTTAAGTGTGTGATTAGTGTTTTAGTTTTGTGTTTGTTCTTTTAATTAGTAATTAAAGTATCAGTTTTAATTAGTTGCTTATTTATACATTTTCTATAGAAAACCCACCCCACGAACGGAACAATATTTTATTGTAGGTAACTAAATTGTTTAATTCTGCGATCACGATTTGATTTCTCGTTTCACTATTTACTAGAAATGTAAGTAGGAACCATAATGACTATTCCATCGTCCTTGCGGTGTTAACCTGATATAATATAATAAATAAATATTTTGGGACATCTTACACAAATCGACCTATTTAGTTCCACGGTAAGCCCAATTAAGGGTGAAGACAGATTAATCAGCATGCGTACGCATTTTGTCTAATAAAATTGGCTGTTTAGTATGAAACGTGTAAGCATGCGTACGCGTGCGGAAAGCTGGACGCGGTCCCATAGTAAATTGACATTTTCTATAGACAAAATGCGTACGCATGCTGATAAATGTGTCTTCACCCTAAGGCTTGTCACGTGGATACCAAGTGACGATATACAGAGTGTTGTTTTAAGTGGGACAGTATGGGGAAATCGAAAACTATATAAGATACAAGGAAGCTGTCTTAGGAGTCATTAGGTATTTTTTTTGATATAGCCATTTTGGCATTTTCAAAATGTTGGTCAAGTGCCAGTTGTACCTACCTAAAAATTAATAATATGGATAAAAAAAATATTTGACGCAGATCGACGTGATTTCATGCGTAGACAATTTTATTGTATTGGATAAAAAGAATCTGAACGGCAGAAGTTAGTCAAATTTAAGAAAACCATTTCTAATATTACATCTTTTGTGAAGTGTCTACTACTGCAAGGTCAATATTCAAAAAAGTATTACTTACACTTTTCGAACACAACATTTGAATTTGAAACGTTTTATTTAAGTTCAAAAGTTTTAATAAGTTACATGTCGCGAGCTCATAAAGAAAAAAAAACTATAAATTTGTTATGACCATTGAGTAGATAGGTAATTTATTGGAGTAGATAGGTACCTACAAAATAGTTATTTTAAATTTGACTAACTTCTGGCGTTGCGTTTTATTTCAGCCCATTAGTTGGAAAGGATCTCATGTAAAACTGAGTCGATTAACCCAAAAAAATAAGAATATTGTTATTTCTAAAGCACTATTTACTGTACCTGCTTAGTCGTCCTATGAGAAATTATTTTCCTGAATCTGAATAACTTCTGCTGTTCAGATTTTTTTCATCCAATACAATAAAAATTATCTACGCATGAAATCACGTCGATCTGCGTCAAAATTTTTTTTTATCAATATTATAAATTTTTAGGTAGGTACAACTCGCACTTGACCAAAATTTTCAAAATGCCAAAATTGTTATCTCAAAAAAATACCTAATGTCTCCTAAGACAGTTTCCTTGCGAACGAACGCGTGAACGAACGAACGAATGGAAGGGAATTATAAATTGACTTACTATTAATAAAAATGTAATAAATATGTAATAATAAATGTGTAATTTGAATTTTAATAATTTTAAAAATAATTTTGGGCTATTGTTTTTATAAATTGGATAGTTTCTTGTCAAATTTCTGCATACCAGAAAGGAAACAAAATGTATAATTAATGAATTGAAATCCTTAATGATTAATGATAATAGTAATATCATATAATTACCAATTTAAAGTAAATGTATTAATTTTAATGATAAATATAGGTAGTTTGTATTTCTGTACATAATTTGCATGTCGGATGACGACAGGATACCTGCTTCCGAAACCGTGTTGTACCTACTATCTGTACTTGTATATCTGTGTGTCCTTAGCAAATAAAATATCTTTATCTTTATCTTTATCTTTGTATCTTCTATAGTTTCCGATTTCCCATTACTGTCCCACAATACATAGACAACCACGACCTTTACGACCAAGGAACAAATACATATTTGTGATAAACAAATACACAAATAATGCCCTTGCCGGATTTAAGCCCGGAACCTCCAGCTTCGTAGGCAGGGTCACTCGACTAAGACCAACTAGGCTACAGAGAATGGCATATATTTTTTACAATCAATAGAAACCTTTGGAACCAGTATTTTTCTGCACAGCTTAAGCGTGATTTGGATTCAGGAAAATTCTTTTTTAATTCCTATTCTTCACGGTTTTAAAAAAAGGTTACTAAACTCTGCTCAATCAACTCGTACTTACGACGCTAAGTAGATTCCAGGGGTGATCAATCTTCGGTTTTATCTCTTTTGCCTCGCCTTTGTTTGTGATGCAAGTCAGCTTTCTGTGTATTCACGAAGCATTTTGTGTTCGGCTGTAAAATAATAAGTACAAGTAAATTGACTTTAGTTTTAGTAGCACGTGCATTATTATAAAAACAAGCTTTTCGACTAAAGTGACAATGAGGGTAGTTCTCCCCCTTCGCCGCTCCCGCCAGCGCTGCCCGCGGCCAGCACCCGCTCTAGCAGAGCGCAAGCCCGCAGTTAGACGTCGGGCTTTGGTCGCGGGTACTCCATGATGAGGATCCTCTAAATGGATCGAAACATGTCGAGCAATTATCGACTAAAATTACGGGAGTAACCCGTTTGATCAATATTATAATATTATAAAAAAAAAATTAAATTTGTCTCGCTCACATGCAAAAAACACAAATATTAGTCCCTTATCTTCGACTGGGCTACTTTTCTTTGCCTAGTAGACAAGGCTGACAGATCTGACTTATCAACTGACTTCTCCTGAAAAAGGAGAAGTTCTCAATTCGGCTGTATGATTTTTGTTTTCTTTTTGTTACCTCAGCACTTTTCGTCTGAGTGACCGAATTTTGATGTTTTTTTTATTTGGATGCGGATGCTTATATATAAATGTTACTCTGTTCTGACAATAGCACCCATGGGAAAATAATATATTTCATTGCATTAAATATGTACCTACACGAGAAATGGACGAATAACTCAAAATCACGCCAACCAATTTTGATAATTATTTTTTTAACCGACTTCAAAACAAATCGAGTTTTTATTTATTTTAAATCATAATAGTGAAACATTCAGAATCGGTGGTAGATTAAATTTTATAATTTTGATATTTTGTATGACGATCGGAAACAACCTTTTTTTGGCCTTCTTGATGAAATAATTGTTTGACGTTGAGTTTAAGACACTGGCCACTACCGCAAACTCGGGGATTTGTCTCTGTCACTCTAATGACGCCTTCGTTGGAGTGACAGAGAATCCCCGAAATTTACGAACTTCGGTGTTCGCGGTAGCAGGCCTAGCTGCTTAGACAAGTTGCCAATCGCTAACGCTTAATCGTCAATCGTAAACGAAAGGCAGCTAAGGTCAGTGTGAATAAGTCCGGCATATTTTATTTGTAAGGAAAGTCCGTCATATGCATCTTATATTGTTGAGTTAGCGGTGAAAATCAGTTGGTGGACAATTTTTCCTGATAGACAAATATGAAAGAGTGACAGAGAGGGGAAACTACGATATCCTACTAAGCGAGTGCGATTAGCAACTTGGCTAAGCATCCTTATGTCAGATTATTCTTACACTGGTCACGGTCAGTCTTACAATACCTGCAATACAATTTGAATAGCAACAGCCATTTCAAGTTCCTGCAATTTGCATTGACACTCGACAACTGTAGCATTAGTAATTCATTTGTTTAATTAACGATTCCCGTCGACGAGAACAGTCTAGGTTCTGGAACGTTCCATGTCGACTTTCCGAGAATTTGAATGCGTTCGATGCTAAGTTATGAATTTATTGATAATACTTTAGTAAAAGACCTGGTGAAGGTCACAGGAGTCCGCTGGATGCGGGTGGTCATTGTGGCAATCTTTGAGGGAGGCCTATGTTCAGCAGTGGACGTCTTTCGGCTGATATGATGATGACTATATAAAAAGACACAAAATGCAAAAAATGTTATAGGTAAGCGAACTTCAAAGGAATGCATAGTTAGTTAGAAAAAAAATACTCATGATGTACAGATTTTTCAGATAGGTTCTAATCAATCAGTTCTACAACTCCTTCCAATCCACCATCCAGTCCCATACAATTTTTTATCTAATAACTCGATTTGTCTTGACAATACATATACCTAGGTACAGGATGATTTTTATTCACCGGACAAACTTTAGGGGATTAATTCTGAGGAATGATTATTTATTATTTATTATTCAAATAAGTTACACAGCATTACAGTTATAACACCAAGGCACTGTGAACTACAAAAATACAAACATATAAAAACAACTTAAAACTAGTTTGACTTAGGCGACGTAACGACGTGGCCCCGTTGCGTCGTCTGATCCGGCGTAGAATTCGGCAGATTGCCTCGGAACTGCCGAAACACGACGCCCTTCGGCCAGAAGTCTGCACTCGTGATGGTATCCTGCAGCGGGCGCGGCACGCGCACCACAAACGAGCTGAAGTGCACGTAGTGGCGCGACCGCAGCTGCTGCACCCTCAGCGAGTAACCCGTCTTCCGGCGGACGTACTCTACCACATCGTTGGGCACGGCGGAGTAATGCAGGCGCGACACGTAGAGCGCCCTACTCGGTGTTGCAACCGGAAGACCAGAATTAATCGTCTCGGCGGTGCCACACAGAGTCTATCGAGGCGCCCTGCGCGCCCTGCTCTTCCGTTTCACCAGTGTGAACCCCTCCTTGTCCACAAAGATGCCGGAGGCCTGGCCTTTATTGGGACCCGTTCCCTCAGGAGGCAAGGTGGCCCGGTTAGCGGCGACAGGCTGACCGGCGACGTCAGCGTAGTTACGCCGACGTGATTTCGCAACAGGCGGCGGCACGCGCGGGGGGCGCGCGGGCGGCGGGGCGGCGGCCGCGACACATGGAGCAGCGTCAGCAGCACGCGAGCGTACAAGCTCAGCGTTTATTGTAGCGGGCCGGTCAGCGCTCTTGAAATTTGATGCCGTCGGCCGAGTCGAGACATTCCGCAAACTATCAACTTAGTCGCGTAACTCGGCAATGGTGACTTGGGCGGCTTCAAATTTCAAAATTACATCTGCTAAACTTGTTTTTAGGGCCACGATGTCCTTATACAAGCAGCGAACGTCGATGTTATCCGGAACATGTATCGGCAGGATAGAGGCATCCTTCGATACAAACTCCGGAATTCGCTCTCGGTACTCCTTAAGGATCCTGTTTATATCCAAAAGGGACTTCTTCCCGGTTTCGTCCCCGGACGGATTTTCGGTGAGGAACATAGGTGCCAAAGATTCCAAGGGACTGGCACAACACCTGCTTCGCTTCACAGATGTCATCCACGCTGAAACTCGATGCCCGCGAACTGAACTAGACAGCGGTTGCAGCATCCATTCCTCCCTCCTGCAGCACCTTCTTCTTCTGTTGCAGGAATGATGAACTATTACTATGGGCCTGACATCTGATTCGAGAAAAAATTTTTTTTGGCTAGGTATGAACAAAAAAAAATCGTGACGCGCAGTTGTCGTGGTAGCGGTAGGCATGGGTAGTGCTTGATAATGGAGACCTAGGCTCTCCGAAATATGTAGTATTAACTAGTCCCCTATTCATAAAACTCTCCTAGCAAGCCGCTAAGAATTTTTTGTCCCGTTTGCTCATACATTTAATTACATATTAGATTGATAAGACTGAAAAGGACAAATAATACTTAGTGCCTTGCTAAGGTAAGAGACGTTTATGAATAGATATAATAGGCCTAGCAGTCTTCGTAGTCTTCCTGATGAACCTAACTTCACAATGTCAAAAAATAATAATGAATATGGAAATAGAGTATGGTCAACTTACATGCCTACAACTCTAAACAGCTTTCCTGTAGAGGTAATTGATAGCTTAATTATGAACCCTATTAAAACTAAGAGTATTGTTAAAAAAGCGCTAATTAATTTAAACCTAAACAGCTCAAAAAGCACTGATAAATAAGTAGTTAAATAGGTAATAATAATATATAGTTAGAACAGTTGATATTATATAAAGGGGTATGACCCCTAACTTTCCTACTTAGATATAATCTTAAAAATAAAAGATTAACTCTAGGTTTAAGGTGTAAAACTAACATTGTTTGATCTTTAAAATAAACAGCTTAAATTTTAATTTTTTTTTTTGAATAAGGGGGTAACTCAGTGTCAAATAATTCAGTTTAACCATTTACTTATAGTTTCAATTTCCTTGTACTGGAAAATCGTATACATACCTAGTTCTTCGGGATAAATTCAACCTAATCTCACGCATACAACTTACAAAGTCACAGGTAACATAAAATGGTTAATAAATATTTAATTTGATACGCTACTGCTTAAAGATTTACAATAATACCTGTACCGCCTACCACAAGCCATGATCGACTTGTTCCCTCTCTATTGCACTTACAGATTCATACGTAAGTGTACAGGAACGTAATACGTCAGTCGCAGTTCCCGGTAGCCTTCCAGCGGCCCAACCGCAAAAAACGAAATTCGTAAATTTCGAGGATTTGTCTCTCTCACTCTAATGACGCCTTCGTTTGAGTAACAAAGAAAAAGATTTTCGCGGTAGTAGGCCTGTTCTAAACGATCGCCTTACAACCGGCAGGGTATAATAAAGTCGTGAGCGATCATCCGGCACTTCAATTTGGTCTTCGTTAGTTATTAAAGTGTTTGACCGAACTATTCGTTCGAATTCAGGTTTCTACGTAGATCGCCCCTACTAGACATTACATCCTTTTCACTAGATCATCATCATCTCAGTCCACTGCTGGCCGTAGGTTTCTCCTATTAACGTTGCGTATAGACGCATTAGGAGGTAAATGCTCATTATCGCCACGCTGGGCAAGCAGATTGGCGATCGCAGTAATGTGTCTACTATGATGACGTTGCCCGTCATCAATCTTACACTTTGATCCCTTACTCGAAACCCTCAGGAAGAGTTGGGGTGGTGACAAATGTATTCTTACTGCCGTTACCACACGGCCAGTAAGTAAATAATTTTAGGATTTTTTTTTGTTTGGTTCCCAAATTTTTGTGGCTAGCTCTCCATTCTATCATCATACCAGTGCCTCAATATAATTATTTTGCATCGTCATCGATTTTATACTAATATTATAATATATATTATGTTCACAAAATTTCAACTCGATTAAAAGTATCGGCTCAAAAATTGAGTTCAAAAATTTCTTCGCAACTTACATGCACAATCAACGGGTGTTAGGAATGAAAATAATAAGTAGGTACATTTATATTAGTTCGGGAAATATTATTTGACCGACTGTTACGACCTTTTGAATTGCGTCAACACTTACTAGACAATCAGCAGTCTAGCACTTTTCTATTGTTAATGATGCAAAACAAAAGGTCGTAAGTAAGATAAGAGTCGGTCAAATAATATGGCTGCCCTATGCAGAAATCAAGTATCTCGAAATTTATCAAAAAACATTTTTTCACATCATTCGATTCACTATTTTAAAATACATTTTTCAGTATTTTATTTATTTTTTACTACTGAATAGTTTTGTAGTTACAGAACTTTCAAAAATTCAAGTATCTTTTTTTAACGGGGTATTCTACGCTAAAGTCAAGTATATACCCTAATTCTATCTTGAAATCAAGTATCTTGCGAAAGATACTTGAAATTCATATAGATTGCTAAGTTACTTGACTTCAGCGTAGAAATATTGATATAGATCGCTAAGTTACTTGACTTCAGCGTAGATATATTGATATAGATCGCTAAGTTACTTGACTTTAGCTTAGAAATTTTCATTTTATTAGGATACCAAAACCTTATATTTATATTTAAGTATTTAAATTTCGGGTAGAAATTGTCCTGTGATACCTTTTTTAAATTAAACTAATGGTAGCCTGCTTTTTCATACGTTTGTCAGTCATAGGTCGTATACGAGAAGTGTTATTTAAGTGCTTATTATCTGATAACTGAAGTGTTTTCCTGGCTGTATAAATTATTTATAATGAAAAGACGCTAAGAATAGGATTTATATAAATAATAATTTTATTCAAATGCTCGCCATAGAGCAAAACAGATAGTTTCTATATGTTTAGAAAATAATAACTAGATTTGGGGTAGTTTCTACCACTAGCTACATGTGATGAAAAAAAATAAATATTACACTTTAAAGAATTTGTTATTGAAAAACGTGGTGGAAGGTTGCTACAGAAACGGACATAGGACTGTATTTTATAAAAAAAAATTGAATGAATAAATATAAAGTAGTGGACTCCTTACAGAAAAATATATATATAGTGTACGAATTACTACATTACAAATCAATGTCTAAAGATGTAGAGGTGTCAGAACAGCAAAAAGAAGAGATTTTGGAAAGTAAGTGCCTTTAATGCCAAATAATTAGCAACTATTTTGAATGCACAACAAGAAAATTCACAATGAGAGAGAGAAAATTCACAGATGTTTAAATAAAATGATGTAAAATGTAGATGTAAAAAGAAAAGAAAAGAAAATATTTATTAGTAACATTCGTTACAGGTCATCGGTTTAATATTACATGTCAATATCAATATATTATTACGCTAAAGTCAAGTATATACCCTAATTCTATCTTGAAATCAAGTATCTTGCGAAAGATACTTAAAATTCATATAGATTGCTAAGTTACTTGACTTCAGCGTAGAAATATTGATATAGATCACTAAGCTACTTGACTTCAGCGTAGAATTATTGATATAGATCGCTAAGTTACTTGACTTTAGCTTAGAAATTTTCATTTTATTAGGATACCAAAACCTTATATTTATATTTAAGTATTTAAATTTCGGGTAGAAATTGTCCTGTGATACCTTTTTTAAATTAAACTAATGGTAGCCTGCTTTTTCATACGTTTGTCAGTCATAGGTCGTATACGAGAAGTGTTATTTAAGTGCTTATTATCTGATAACTGAAGTGTTTTCCTGGCTGTATAAATTATTTATAATGAAAAGACGCTAAGAATAGAATTTATATAAAGAATAATTTTATTCAAATGCTCGCCATAGGGCAAAACAGATAGTTTCTATATGTTTAGAAAATAATAACTAGATTTGGGGTAGTTTCTACCACTAGCTACATGTGATGAAAAATAATAAATATTACACTTTAAAGAATTTGTTATTGAAAAACGTGGTGGAAGGTTGCTTCAGAAACGGACATAGGACTGTATTTTATAAAAAAAAAATTGAATGAATAAATATAAAGTAGTGGACTTCTTACAGAAAAATATATAGTGTACGAATTACTACATTACAAATCAATGTCTCAAGATGTAGAGGTGTCAGAACAGCAAAAAGAAGAGATTTTGGAAAGTAAGTGCCTTTAATGCCAAATAATTAGCAACTATTTTGAATGCACAACAAGAAAATTCACAATGAGAGAGAGAAAA
>JALPQI010019752.1:0-27008 GCA_025490895.1 Thaumatotibia leucotreta | reverse complement strand
TGTTATACTAACTATTATCTAAACAAGAACTAAGTCTCGAAAAGGGTTTAGCAGCCTTACCGAACAAGTGGTGCCTTTCCCCACGGATGAGGTCAATATTTTAGGTGGTGTACTAGCAGGACCTAAGAATACTCCATGCTTAATATCAGCTCTAGATCTTCTTTTGTTTCAGAGTTATTCAAGATAATGTAAAATATACAGGGTGCCGTTGAAAGTGGCATATTTCGTAAACTGTTCAAGTTAGATCAACCAAACAAAATTGTGTTTTATAACAATAAAATAAACTACAAAATGCATATTTTTTAACCTGCATCTTGTCCTTATTTTTCATAATAAAAAAAGGTTTCTTGTTTTTTTTTCCATATTTTTTTTTATTTCACGCGGAGGTACACCTACAAAAAAAAATATGCATACATAGCCACTAATGTCCACTGTATACATAAATAAAAATATTTCCGTAAATCATCGTGCGTCATGCCAAAAAAAATTTTTTTTCAGAAGTAGTCGTTACTGGCATACAAATAAAGTACCAGTGCAGTGTGAACATAAGTTAGTGTGTAGGTATACAATCTCTCGACACTTACCGCACAAAATATCATTGACGTAAATTGACTTATTAGTACATTTGCTTTATAAAAGAGAGATAAACATTTGACACATAGTATTGTTTTCTACATTTGATTTGTTGCATTTTCTGTAGGAAAATGGAAAAAAATAAGTGTAAGTCTTGTGAAAAAACGTTTAAAAAATATATGTGGAAAGAAAAAATGCATACAAACTGGACAAGAGGCTGATTTATACAGGGTGTGGCCTGTAACAGGAGCAAAAAATCAAATGGAAGACTCCTCTGACTGCCTCTAGTTATTCGCAAAAGGTCCCAGTGTTTTAAAGTTATCCATTAAGGAGAAACAGTATGTTAAAGTTACGACCTATGAGTGGTGTATCTAGGTATCACAACATTGTACCTTATTAATGATTAAACATATTGGTAGTTCAGTGGACATAAAACTAAATGAGCTAAAAAGTTTTTTTGAACTTATGGTTTTTTAACTGGTTTAGCAAAAAAATTTTTTTTTTTGGTATTACATCGATTTAACTTTTTTGGTATAAGTCAATTTACGTCAATGATATTTTGTGCGGTAAGTGTCGAGAGATTGTATACCTACACACTAACTTATGTTCACACTGCACTGGTACTTTATTTGTATGCCAGTAACGACTACTTCTAAAAAAAATTTTTTTTAGCATGACGCACGATGATTTACGGAAATATTTTTATTTATGTATACAGTGGACATTAGTGGCTATGTATGCATATTTTTTTTGTAGGTGTACCTCCGCGTAAAATAAAAAAAAATATGGAAAAAAAAACAAGAAACCTTTTTTTATTATGAAAAATAAGGACAAGATGCAGGTTAAAAATATGCATTTTGTAGTTTATTTTATTGTTATCAAACACAATTTTGTTTGGTTGATCTAACTTGAACAGTTTACGAAATATGCCACTTTCAACGGCACCCTGTATATTTTACATTATCTTGAATAACTCTGAAACAAAAGGAGATCTAGAGCTGATATTAAGCATGGAGTATTCTTAGGTCCTGCTAGTACACCACCTAAAATATTGACCTCATCCGTGGGGAAAGGCACCTCTTGTTCGGTAAGGCTGCTAAACCCTTTCCCCGCACCCTTATAGACGCCCAGGCAAGGTAACTCATTGTTCCCCGCGTTCACCACGTTAATCCACGTTTTTGTTCTTTCACCTTTGCATTTAAAACGAAAGACCCAAAGCAATAGTCATATCATAACCACTCTCCAAACGCCTGCCTACTTCCCCAATCAAAGTCGTGGCTTCAGCAAACGAATATTCAATGGTTTCTAGAGCAAGGGGACAAAAAAGTAATTTGTCAACTGCGCATGAGTACTTCTCATTACCAGTACTAAAGATTTTTGTTTTACCGCCGTCATTGCTTGCGAAGACCCTTGAAGTGTTTTTATCTAGATTTCATTGGGCAAAATAATTTTAATCATAAGTCAACAATAGGTATTTATCATTAAGCTTGAAGCGGAATGAAGGATTGTTAGTTTTTCTATTTTAGGGTATTTCATCGGTTATAATATTCATATGTATATGTATGTGATTAGTTCCTGTATATATTTGTGTAGGTATAGATATGATATATATGTTTTTGTTCATTGAATTGACTGGGAGTCTCAATGGATTGACTGGTAGAGAATGCCTTGTGGAATTAAGTTCGCCTTTTGTACGTTAAGTTTAACTTTTGTGCCATAAAGTTTAAATTAATAAATAAATAAGCTTAATCAATTTCCCTTTAGGACAACTAGGTTTATGATTACAATGTAAACTAAAAGGTTAGTATGGCATTTCGAAACTTTATGCGTACAACGCCTTGGCACAGAATTTTACAATACATACCTAATTAGCAAAAAGTCGACCGACGAGCTCTAAACATTGTTATTATGTTAATTTACTTCATATTATGTAGATGTAGATTCATGTTTAAATAAGGTGTCACGATATTTTTACATACATTAAGTATACAAGCCACAAAAGAAGAAAGAGCTTTTAATAAATTAAAACATCATACCTACATAGGATTAACCTTGCCTTATTGAGTTTTTTGCGGGTGTCGAATGGATGCGGACAGCTTACGACCGATCTTTGTGGAACTCTCTGGGGGAGGCCTTTGTCCTGCAGTGGACGTCAATTGACTGATGATGATGATGATGATTGAGCTTTTTCAGAATAGTGTATAGTCAAGGGCATAAAAATATATTCAATTTTGGACCTTATAGGTAAAACATAAGTAAAAAAGTGTATACATATTTGTGCCCTTGGCCGTACGTCTACCAGCTACACTTTTGATTATTTAAATTTACAGCGTCTGTCAAACATTTCGCTAAATTATGTTCTATTGGTTTCAAAGGTAAAGTTTCCAGTAGACACATCAACAATAGATTTATTAGTACCTACTTTAATGTATAATAATACCCTTTTATTCTCTCAGCGAAGTAAAATGAGAATTTAATGAAAATACTTCAAAGCATAGACAAGGTGAGTAATTTGACATTGAAATTTCGAATTAAAGTCAACAAGGTGAAAAAATATATAAAGTAGAGACGAAAGGATCATGATTAAAAGGGATGCTATTTTTTAGGATAAAAGATGACTGATCGCAAGGGCAGTCCCAGCCGCTTTTGTAATATATTATGCCAAAAAAATAGGAGTCAAGTGAAAGTCACATGTGACTTATGAGAGGACTCTTCGTGTACGAATTGCTTTGGATTTTGAGCTGTTTTTGTTGAGCTATTTAGCCCTCACAGTATATTGACCCGGAATAGTTTTATGTTCTCAATATGATATGAACTTTAAGGTATTATATATTCTTAGGTATTTATTATTAGCCTCTGTAGCCTGGTTTGTGACCCTGCCTACTGAGCTACAGATTCAAGGTACGAATCCCGGTGAGAACATTTATTTGTGTATTTATCACAAATATTCGTCATCGTTTTGGCTGGGTCCCATGTATTTAAATATGTTTTATATATTATTTATGTACCTATATTATATATCGTCGGGTTATATCCACATCACAAGCCTTAATTGAGCTTCATGTGGGACTTGGTCGATGTTGATGAAATATTCTGAATACCTATTACTGTAAAGACATATACTCCATAAGAAAACGTCTCACAGTTACACTGTCATTATTTTTTCTCGACATTAGGAAACACGCTACTCCGTATTAAAGATAATTACAGAATTTGGCTCTTTCAAACCAAAAAACTGATGTCTCTTATAATTATAATATCGCAAAAATCCTGATTCAAAAAATTATCTGTCTTTCTTTTGCTCTAAAACGAAAGTGTTTTTGTGAGGCCACTAAATCCCGATATTCGCGGGCGCTACACAATTTATTCAAGACGAATAAGTATATTGTCGTAACCGTAAAGGCAGATGAGCCGGCCTTGAACCTCACTGACTCACTGACCTACTCCGGCGCATCTTCATTATATAATCTAGTGGTCATTGAACTTTACAACTGATCTGCATTCTCTTTTTAATTTAGACATAAGGTGGAAATACTAGTGCGCAACATGTCAACAGAGAATATTTATTTGAATCACGATATAAAGTATTGTCATGTGTTTTGGAAGAGGAGTTTGTTAGTTTTGTTAAACAGCATTTATTTTATAGATTGACAATATCAATGGGATATTGAAAATATTTATACTCAGTCCTAATAAACGTCAGCCTGTCTTAAAATTATGCAAATAATTAAGATATAAGCCAATTATTTCAAAGTTGGGATATGAAGCATTACAGGCACATACATTGATTTTATCTTATTGATGGCAACTCAAGCTATAATGACGAGTATTGGTACAGCGTCGGGTACTAGTACTTCCACCATAATGTTGCTGTCAATTTCTTAATATACCTATGACAGACTGGTTTAATTTGAGGGCGAAAATATTTATATATTTGCGTTGTCTTTTATTTGTTGGATGTGGTATATTATATAATGGTATAATATATTAAGGGAAAAAACGGAATCACCATTTATACACGTATGTATATTTGTTGGCTTCTATTTAAGTGATTTCGTATGATTTTTATTTAGATTGTTATGAGCATAGTAGACGCGTTTTTAAGTTAATTGTCCAATTTTAGGTTAGAAGTCAAAGTAATATATAGTATGGATAAAGGCCTGGCAATGACTACGACATTGGTCTGGCGCCCGCGGCGAGCAAATCCATAAGTTGGAACGAGATGCCGATATCGGAACTCCCTCTCGCACGTTTGGTTTTCCGCTCCGCCGGTCGCTTTAGACCAATGTCGTGGCCTGGCCATAAGGAGTTCATATTTTGCTTAGTGTATGTTTGCGGTGAAGTGCTGTAGCATCGCATCACTGCACTATTGAGAAAAAATTTCTTCTATTCGATTTATATAAATAAAATATAATAAGGTTAAAGACTAACGACACTACATTAATTTACTCCTTCACTTGGTCCAAAAATGCCTTGGTCTCCCTCGGCCCTTCTATTTTCCTTCAATTCCAGTGTCGTACCAGAAGCTTAAAAGATTAGCAGAACAACGAACGGAATGGCGTTTACTCCACCGACAAGATTTTGGTTCTTAAGTAGAAAAAGAAGAAGAAATACGAATGATCTTCATTGGTGTTGTATATTTGACAGACTGTGTACGATATTAATAGATTCAACTGTTAACTATAGACTTTAAAGATTTTAATGATAATTTTGTACCAGGTATTATATTATTATGCGCCAATGAATACCTGGGAAAACAAGGATTTAAAATTTATGAGTAAAATACTCATTTTACTTTAACTTATTGAATAGCCCAACTTGCACAATACAAAATCTGTGATTACGCTAACCAGAGATTAAATTAAAAGTAGTATTAAAATTATATGTACTTACTTAGCTGGTTAATCCCGTGATTAATTTGGTTATTTACTAGTTTCCTTACATATGACTAGTGATGGATCGTTCCCGGTAACTTTACCTACGCAGTAGGTATGGGGAATATTCCCAAAAAGAAACTTTCCCCTTAGTAAGATTTGGAAATTACCGGGATCGAACCACCACTAACCATGGCAGTATGTTGAATGAAAATATGAAATATAAACAAAGGGATAATGGATAAACACAAAGGAATCACGATGCGTCACTCTAATTCCTTGCAAAGTGACCGATATTACACAATCGACGGGTTCCACTGACCTTTCGCCGCAAAAGTGCCGATCTAGATCCGTTAGTCAGATAGGTTTACGCATGAGTCTGCTGCGGTGGTATTCTTGCAGCTTACCGAGCTTGGGCGAATGATTTTCTTTAACACATATAAAAATATGAAAAGCCAATCAGGATAATATTCCTTTAGTAAAGTAAAATGCTACAATATGAGTTTAACATAGTCATTTACATTATTAGTATGATTTAAAATGAGTTTTTACTATGTAAACTACACGAAGATGGCAACTGTGCCGAAATACCCGGTGCACGATAATACAAATTTACAAGATGAATACTCTAATAGTAATTGATAATACACAATCACACATTTTCAGACTCATCATGTCATGTGTAAATTGTGTATTGCAGATAAACAACGATGCAACTCGTCACACTACCTTGTAATTTGAATTCTAACTATGAAGAACTACTATTCAAATTACAAGCACGTATTATTTTGCATCGCAACTTTGTGCATTATAAGTAGACCCCGGTATCGGAGGTGCAAAATGGTAGCTGTCAAGTTCTTAGGGATGAGGTAAAAATATTTGTGATGTCGATAGTTAAAGTTACATATCGATATTTTTTCTTTACCATAATAATAAGCTAAGACTTTAATTAAACGCACCTATTTACAATATAAACTAGGACTATATAATTACAAAATCAACAAAATATTTATTTAATGTTATGTAACATCGCCATGCTTTTTATTGAGGCAATTGTCGATGAACCTTCTGAAGTTTGGGTTTTCGAATTTGGTCCAAAGTATGTTACAACTGACGAAAAACTTAAGCATATCTCGGTTACAGTATAATTGATTTTAATTTTTTTTCTTTTTTTATGAGTGTTTTCATAGAAGATGCAATGCAAGATTACAAATATTGGAATGGAATATTCTTTATTAAATAATCAATATTAGTAGAACATACGTTGTTGATTTTCTCTTGATGGCAATTCGACTCCATATGCTTTTTTATATTCAAACATCTGGAAATGATGTTTATTCTGCAAATTGTATATTAAATGTTTTTTATTCATTTTTGAAGTTCAGGGTGTTCAGCAAGAAGTGACTCCACATTCTATTGTATTAATAGACTCGTAAACATGGCTAAATAATCGAAGACATCGTTGTAAGATGACTTTGACTATCTATTGACATAAATAATTTATTATAAGTATTTAATATCTCAAAATTTTTTATTCAATGTTGTGCAACTCGAAACATAATAAATGTAATAGCAACCAGAGATTTGTATTGTAATAGTAATGATTTATATATTAAATGTTAATTATTATAATTGATCCCAAAAAAGGGACACAAATAAATGGTCCTTGTACATAAAAAAAATAATTGTACAAAAAATCGAGTATCGATATCGACATCACAAAATGTGTTTACCTATCCCTAAGTAAGAACTTGACAGCTATCATTTTGCACCTCCGATACCGGGGTCTTATAAGCACCAATTGGCAAGGACAGCCTCTTTTTTTTAACAACCTGTTTTGATGGAAACTTTTAAGGGCTTCAGAGTTACTTCTATGTAATCGGTGGCGGCTTAACTCTAAGCGTGGCAACTGAATGCACATCAATTTGTCCATGAGTCCAATTTCGAAAAAGAAAGGTTCTATTCCCAGCAGACAAACAGCTCAAAAAAGTACTTGCTACACGGTCCTAGTTTAACTGGTAATCCAGAGCGATGCGCTCGGCGACCTGCCAGCAATGACCACAGACTGGGCCGGGCGAGCTTGCGAAACCCGCATGCAACCAGCTTCGGTAGACGAGATACGTGATACGTAATGTTTCGAAGCTTAGGTTTTGCTTGTTAGTTGGAGCTTTTATTGTGGCAAAACTGCCAAAGAAGCATTTTACTGCATTCCACAATTGTAGCCGAACGGCAAACTGCCAAGGCGTTTATCTCGGAGTTTTTCGAAACGCTTAGTATTAAAAGCTACAGGTATTTAAATATTAACAATGTACCTACTTGGTCGGCAAAATGAGCTAAGCTCAGACTCCTGCTCAGATATTTGTGAATAACCATCCAGGCTACTCACAAATCTGATGGTGACTGTAATAGATTTTATTGTTAAAGTTAACAATTTCAACACATTTTTCTGCACCTATCCAGAATTCATGTATTTAAAACTATTTTAAATTTATGTGAACATTCAAAGTACATTACATTATAACGTTTGTATCTCTCTTTCATCACGGGCCTATAAATCCCGGTCTTTTGATAGGCTTGCGCGGGGAAACAGATCCAACACGTAGAGCCCCTTTGGAGAAATTTGCTGTGTTTTTATTATTAGCTATTGTTTATTAATATTCCATGGTATGCAACCATGGAATAAAAATGGATCTAGGTAAGCTAAAGCTCGCCTACTGCTCGTACCTACGTTAAACTAATGTGTACAATAATTATTATGAATTCCGTTCCAATTAAATTAAATCCTGTAGCAACATATAAAATATTAAATTAAATGGAGATCATTAAATAGCTATTATGTGCACCGGTGACTTGGACATAGACATAATGAACAAGGGCCATATCTCCGTATGCAAATACTACTTGTATTAGGACAGGTAGTATTATTCTGTAAAATGGCTTTCATCATCATTTCAGCCAAATGACGTCCACTGTTAGACAAAGGTCTCCTAAAATTTAGAGGATTCGTATATGCCGTAATCGCCACGCTTGGTAGGTGGGTTGGCAATCGCAGTATACAGGGTGGCCCATTCAAATCGGTCAGTATGGAAAAGTCCGAAACTATAAGACATAAGAAGATTTGTTCTTAGGAACCATGTCACCAATTTTGATAAAAAGAAAAACTGCATTCATGCATTTGAAAAAAACACTGTACCCAGCCAGGGAATCGAACCCGGTTGTTTTGAAAAAAATAACTTACACTGTTTCAATTCAGATATCGTTTGCCCAAGTTTTAAGCAGTAAATGTCTCTAAGAAACATGATGTCTAAAATGACTGGAATTCATTATTTTCACGTACTTACATTTATTTTACTAGGTGTTTATTGTGTAAATCTTAAGAAAAAAAGTTTTTTTTTGTCATATTTAGCAACGCAGTTTTTCTTTTTATCACAATCGGTGACATGGTTCCTAAAAACAAATATTCGTATGTCTTATAGTTTCAGACTTTCCCATACTGACCGATTTGAATGGGCCACCCTGTATAATGCATCGCAATTACAAGGAAGCTGCTGCCCATCTACTTGTGCATCTAGCCGAAGATTAAAAACACGTCCGGGTCACATACTTAGTTCGTATAGGATTCATACTAAAAAACAATTCAATGAAATAAAAACTCGGTCTTTGTAAACATAAACAAATACTAACGCAATTTTTTTGGTCCATATTTTTCTTAGACAATGACTACTATGAGGCAAAGTAGTAGACGTATGCAACTTTGAGCTAATCCTAGCTGACTATTTAGATACATAGGTCTTCTTTTGTAAGATTGTCATGTATTTTCTTGGGATGGCATTACATTATTTATTATTAAATTTTAGTTTGATCTATTTAAAAATATTTCCCACGTCGGATAATCACGTATTTTATATTTTCCAATGATGTGTCGTATGATGTTTTGAAGTTTTGTGTTTCAGCTGGTGACAAGGCGGATCACATGAAGTGAGGTAAAATTTTATAAAAATAATGAGAGCGAGATGTGAATGATTGATGAACAAATAAGGTACAAACGCTTTTCTTGAAAGTTATATTGTTGGCTCGATCGGGTCGCTACACTACAAAACGTGAGTTTTACCTACATTTTCAATGCAGTCCATTGGAATCAGGCGCGCCTGTACGCACCATTCCATATGGTTATAATTAAATACACATACAGTTTCACATATCCGTAAGCACCACCTGGGCTTACGAAATGTAAGTACAGGTACATGTATATCCTGAGCAGGCTCTAGATTTAATGTCCATTCAAATGATTTAACACCGAACTGGACTGTGTTGAATGTAAATAGGATAAATACGCTGATGTGATTGATAAGTGTCCGTTATCCTAAATATTTAATATCTTAGTAGGTACAAAAGTATTTATGACTACAAACAAAATAAATATGGAAGTCGCACGCCATAAAAAAAGTTAAATTGGTCCTGAAAGTTTGTTGACAATCGTCACCTCGCCTTCAATAATGAATTTAGATGATGTACCATCACGATTATGAATTTTCATATTAAACTATATAGTTACTTAAACTTAAACTTAACCCACTTTAAAAATGTTGTGATTGAGTGAACATTTTGAATCCTAATATCTACCGTCCAAGATTATACTTACTATTGCCATAATTGTTTCCAAATAATAGTCTGTGGTGACGGCAGTAAGAATACATTTATCACCACCCCAACTGCTCCTGCGGGTGTCGTAAGAGTCGACTAAGGGATTAAAGTGTCACTGACCATTATTAGATAAAAGATTGATGATGGGCAGCAGCGTCATCATAGTGGACATATTACTGCGATCGCCAATGCGCTTGCCCAGCGTGGCGATTATGGGTATTTACCTCCTAATGCAATTATAGACATTTACTTATACGCATAGTTAATACAAGAGTCCTACGTCCAGCAGTGGACTATCATAGGCTGATGATGATGAGTCTGTGGGCCTTAGTTGCAAAATTGGACCATTTATTTGGACTAGAGATCCAAGGACCTCATCATCGAAGATCAAAATATTCGTCGAATATTTCTTTATAACGCTTTTTAACCGACTTCAAAAAGGAGGAGGTTTACAATTCGTCGAAATCTTTTTTTTTTTTTATGTATGTTCCCCGATTACTCGAAGACGCGTGGACCGATTTGAAAAATTCTTTTTTTGTTTGAAAGGGTATACTTTCTAGTTGGTCCCATTGTCACCGAATCCAGATCTGATGATGGGATCCTGGAGAAATCGAGGGAACTCTTCAAATGTTGTAGGCACACATGACATTTTTCATTTATTTTCGAAGACTAATCAAGTATTTGCGTCTAGTCATGAACGTTTTAAGTTGGTGATCTGATGATGGAAGGTACAACTCCTTAGCAATTAGGAGTTGGGGGATAATTCTTTAAGTATAACATAGTTCGTGTATTTTGGAAGCTATTTGAGTATTTGCCTTTAGGTGGTCATCCTTTCATGTTGGTGAGCTGATGATGAAAGGTACATTTCCTTAGAGATTAGGAGTTGGGGGACAATTCTTTAAATATAATATATTTCATGTATTTTGGAAGCTGTTCGAGTATTTGCGTTTAGGTGGCCATCCTTTCATGTCGGTGAGCTGATGATGGAAGGTACAACTCCTTAGAGATTAGGCGTTGGGGGATAATTCTTTAAATATAACATAGTTCATGTATTTTGGAAGCTATTTGAGTATTTGCCTTTAAGTGGTCATCCTTTCATGTTGGTGAGCTGATGATGAAAGGTACATTTCCTTAGAGATTAGGAGTTGGGGGACAATTCTTTAAATATAACATATTTCATGTATTTTGGAAGCTGTTCGAGTATTTGCGTTTAGGTGGCCATCCTTTCATGTCGGTGAGCTGATGATGGAAGGTACAATTCCTTAGAGATTAGGAGTTGGGGGATAATTCTTTAAATATAACATAGTTCATGTATTTTGGAAGCTATTTGAGTATTTACCTTTAAGTGGTCATCCTTTCATGTTGGTGAGCTGATGATGAAAGGTACATTTCCTTAGAGATTAGGAGTTGGGGGACAATTCTTTAAATATAACATATTTCATGTATTTTGGAAGCTATTCGAGTATTTGCGTTTAGTTGGCCATCTTTTCATGTCGGTGAGCTGATGATGGAAGGTACAACTCCTTAGAGATTAGGAGTTGGGGGATAATTCTTTAAATATAACATAGTTCATGTATTTTGGAAGCTATTTGAGTATTTGCCTTTAAGTGGTCATAGACATGAGCGCCGCGCCGGCGCGCCGCCGCCGCCGGTAAAAAACTGCGCGCCGCCGCCGCCGATGCCGCCACCGGCGTGGAATCGGCGTGACCTTGATGAGGCATCATAAAATTACGCTTCTTTTAATACCAAGAATTAAATGTTTTTAAATAGCTAAACTCGTGGTAAATATCACCTTTCGAAAAGGTTTGACAAATATTATGGTTGTTTAGTCGAGTAGGTACAAATATATGTATACGCCTGGAAGTTTCAAAATTATGTATCCATTTAAGTTAGTAGCCATGTTTGGTTTTCTTGTACTCGTAGTAGTTCTTATAATTATGCGTATTAGTAATTATTGAAACCAATATAATTATATACTCTTAATTCTTCTTGATGACGGAAATCACAGCGGACGTTAACTAGAACCTTCAAGATGTGGTTCGCACTCTCAGGGAACAAGGTACGAGATTTTGTGAAATGAAGGAAGTCAAAGCTTTAGGGGGAGACCTTAGGGCAGTTAGGGCTAATGTAGGAACGACGTGTAAACCCGTCTCTTCGTCAAGGAAACGGACTCTAAACTAAACCGAGAGATCAGTAAGCATGTACGAAAAAGAGATGTTGAAATTGGTGTTCGTACAATTTCTAGGAAGAAGCCACCTGACGAAGCTGACTACATAGCTCGTGGTGAAGTCGTTACTTCGTAGCCGGTTATTCATTATGCATGCTTCTCGACCTGATCCCGAAAATGAGGATTCTAGACCAACTTTGTTACCACGCCACTGCACCGAAGACTTGCTAGAAGTCAGTATCGGCGAAATCGAGATTGCTCTAGGGCAGCTGAAAAACGGAAAATCCCCGGGATAGGATGGCGCTATAACAGAGTTGTTAAAATCTTTTTAAAGCTGTCCTATTCGAAGCAAAAGCTTTTTAAAGCTGTCCTATTCGAAGGGAGAACTCCGGAGGCATGGGATTACAAGTGTGGTCAGCCTGTTTTTCAAAAAGGGAGACAAAACCCTGATGAATAACATTCGACCCATTTTCTCTTCCAAGCCATGTCTATAAGCGAGTGACCAAGAGTGATCACGAACCGTCTTGTGCGGAGACTCGACTAATTTAAGATTCCGGAACAAGCTGGATTTCTGAGCGGATACGGCACCATAGACCACATCCACACAGTGCGGCAAATTATACAGAATACCGAGGAGTATAATCAGCCCCTGTGTGTGTAGCATTTGTGGATTATGAGAAAGCCTTTGACTCGGTTGAGGTCTGGTCTGTTCTTTTCAGCGATTTCAAGTTGATTGGCAATACATCCAAGCGATAAGATCTCTTCGAGGCCGCCATCATGTCGGTTCAAGTACAAAATCAGCAAACAAATCCTATACCATTTCATAAAGGCGTGACTTAACCCCTCGTATGCGGCTGTCAAATTATGTTACTGTAAAAATGACCTTGACACTTAAAACAATAGATTGAAATTCCCACGCACGGATCCGTGTCTAAGCATACGAGGGGTTAAGGGAACGTTATCTCCCCGAAAATGTTCTCAAATGCAATGGAAGGCCGACATGTTTAAGACACCGAGCTGGAAAGGATCAACATTCAATTGTATAATCGTTTGTTTTAACCATTTTATCTTTTTCGTTAAGGTGTGCAATAAAGAGCATTCTATTCTATTCAACATTAATGGCGAGTACGGGAAGTAGATATGTACATATACCTCGGGCAAACATTGCAGATGGGTAGAAACAACTTCGAGGATGAAGTGAATAGAAGAATTCAGCTAGGTTGGGCAGCATTTAGGAAGCTACGTCGAATCTTCACATCGTCGATCCCACAGTGTTTGATGACAAAAGTCTTCAATCGGCGTGTCCTACCCGTCATGGCGTACGGACTGTACGGAGCCGAAAAGTGGACACTGACGATACGGCGGGTCCACAAGTTCAAGGTCGCTCAGCGAGCTTTAACAAGGGCTATGCTCGGCTTCTCTCTGCGGGATCAAATCAGAAATGAGGTTATCCGGCAGAGAACCAAAGTGATCAACGTGGCCCACCGTATTAGCAAGCTGAAGTTGCAGTGGGCTGGCTATATTGGCTGTAGAACCGACAACCGCTGGGGTAAACGAGTTTTTGAGTGGAGACCGCGTGTCGGTAAACGTAGTGTATGACGCCCTCCGGCAAGGTGAAGCGACGATTTGCGCAGAATGGTTGGCAGGAGCTGGATGTGAGCAGCCCAAGATCGAAGACGGTGGCGTGAAATTGGGGAGACCTATGTCCAGGAGTGGACTGCGATAGGCTGATGTCAGTGATGTCGCTGATGATGATGTATTGTTAAGTGTCAATTATTTATCAATAGTTAAAGAGCATTTGAATCAATCTCTCTGACAATTTGATTTTTGCTATGGAAAATTTCGGCTTTGCTATTAACTCTATGAACAACTGTTTTCAAGGCCACGCCGCCGATACGCCGCCGCCGCCGGCTATTTGACCATCGGCGCTCATGTCTAAGTGGTCATCCTTTCATGTTGGTGAGCTGATGATGAAAGGTACATTTCCTTAGAGATTAGGAGTTGGGGGACAATTCTTTAAATATAACATATTTCATGTATTTTGGAAGCTGTTCGAGTATTTGCGTTTAGGTGGCCATCCTTTCATGTCGGTGAGCTGATGATGGAAGGTACAACTCCTTAGAGAATAGGAGTTGGGGGATAATTCTTTAAATATAACATACTTCATGTATTTTGGAATCTATTTGAGTATTTGCCTTTAGGTGGTCATAGTCTCATGTTGGTGAGCTGATGATGAAAGGTATGACTCCTTTACGATTAGGAGTTGGAGGATAATTCTTTGAATGTTCAACTGTCATACATTTTCGAGATGTATTCAAGTGTTTGCTTAGTAAGTTATGACATGTTGGTTAGCGGTTAGTGATTCTTTAAATAATATAGGCATGCTAAGGCTGTTACCTATAATCTTTGAAATTATTCATACCTGCTGATGATACAATGTATATCTCCTTGATAATGGGATAATTCTTTGAATATTTAAGTTATCCAGTTAAGGTTTTCTGGCCTAGGTATTACAGTGCAGTACATTCTAATTATAAGTATTTAGAGCATACTAAATAACGATTTTACACTACTAAAAAGCAAAAAATAAAATATTTTAAAATAAAAATAAAACCGCCTTCAAAAATTCGCCCGAACTAAAAAGTAAAAAATAATTTTAGTTCCAACTTCTTAGGATTTCCTACCCAAACCTTTAAACCTTTTACCCTATTCATTGAAATAAAATATTATGCCTAGGTATCCTACAAATTTCTTAGAAGTCGGTGCCAAGTATGTACAAATATGTTCACTTCGTGAGTATATGACTGTATTTGATAGAGCTTTGTAACTTACTGTCACTCCGGTTATGCTTTCATCAAAATGACTGAGGTAGATCATTCTGTTGATAAAAACATAATCGGAGTGACAGTAAATTACAAAGCTCTATCTAATTAATATATACCTACGTATTTGGCTTGGCACCGACTTCTAAGAAATTTGTAGGATACCTAGGCATAATATTTTATTTCAATGAATAGGGTAAAAGGTTTAAAGGTTTGGGTAGGAAATCCTAAGAAGTTGGAACTAAAATTATTTTTTACTTTTTAGTTCGGGCGAATTTATGAAGGCGGTTTTATTTTTATTTTAAAATATTTTATAATGTGTTGTTTTTCAATTTTCAGTGTCAATCAAGGCCGTTTCAATGAGGTTCCCGACATTCATTTTACTAGTCGACTGAGAAAAATATTATGTTACTATTATACACAGAAAAACACGAAACAAAGAATTATCTATACTCAATAGAGCTCGAACGAAATTGACAGTCGCTTTTATAAAAAATATACAAAGTAAAAACATCCATATCAAGGGGCTCCGGGGCAACCGGAAAAACACCAAAAACATAATTTTAAAGGAAGCATTCAACGTTTAACATCAAATAAATTTAATTAATACCGAAAACAATTTTACATTCAGTCGGTGGTTTTGCCGCGAATAAATTTCACAAGAAAATCCTTGCTCGGTTAATCACAGTGTTAATTGCTATAATTTTTCTTACTAATTACTGTGAAATTTAGCAAGAATTATAGCGTAAGTGAGGCAAGGAGTAGGCACAAAGGACGACCTCACAATTACTTTTATAGCTGTACAACCAATTAAAAGTTTTAATAAGTTTTGGTTATTCAGTGGGTTCATTTTAGAATTCCGTGAAACAATAAATACAATTTTAAATGTTTCAATGTAACCAATTATAAAATTTCTCGCAGCAAAAGTCTCTTTTACGTATATAATAATAATAAAACTACTTCAATTATTATTTGTATCTCTGCATTACTTGACAAAAATATCATAATTTACGAAAAATGAACTAGGTAACAATAATATTTATAATGTAAATAAACACGTATCATCTTATTCAAACTTACGAAGACTTAGTGTTCAAATTTGTTAAAAGTTTCGTACAGTGTTTGAGTTTTAAAAAAGCCTAATTGTGTCATGTTAATAAATGTCTAAAAGTTAATGCACTACTAGTATAATGTATACTAGTAGTGCATTAACTTAAAATAGTACGTTTATCATTTATGATTATACTGATAGCTTACGTTTAAATTTGTTTACGGAACCCTATTATTATACGGCTGGTTGATTACTTTATTATCTCAGTTATAAAATGTGCGTCACGGAAATAGTAACACTTCGCAATCGTCGGTAAATACTTGACAATTAGAATAGAATAGAATATTTTTTTATTCACATAAAGCACACATTACAGAACAGCAAAAGTAAATACCTTCAGTGGAAACATGGTTCGGGTTAAAGAGTAAAATACAAGTAATTAAAAAATATTAAAATAGCAATTAGTAGGTGATACAGATTTAACGTGAAAAAATGGATCGCACTGCTTTGTTCTTGTGGATAAAGTCAAATTTCGCTGGACATAGAATAAAAATATAGTAGGTGTAGGTACATACATATACGAGTATAATGTGGGATGTAGGTGCTTTAATGCTCGACTCTGTTGTTTTATCATCTGTCAGTTTTGTGATGATCTCTAATGGGCCATCATGAGTGTGTCCTATTTTAAAATTTAGTGAAAACGCCCATATTCGAAAAACCATAATGTCTATATTGTGAAATAATATTATTCTAAATACACATACTATCACCTGTTTGTCAGCCAACTTAAATCTGCTTTTGCTACCTTCAGGGACTTTAAATTAGAAAACTGATTATAAATATTGGATGTCATATACTAAAGAAAAAACGACCAAGATCACCAACGTCCAAGGTGGGATTCGAACCCACGTACCCAGCTTTCGCGGCTGATGCCTGCACCCGTTTTAAAACGTTTGTAAGGAAATGCTTTTGTTTTGAATTTATTAATATTTGTTGTTTCATATCAGTGAAATCCTAAGCAAATCTTGGCCGTTAATACTTAGTTTCGTGACTAAACATTTTATCAACGTTTCCTTTTTACGCACGACATAAACGTGTGCGTTTTGCCCGCCATTTAACCTCTAAAGAGATCGAAAATGGACCATTATGAAGGTAAAACTACGAAGTTACTTGCTAGAAAGGGTTAGCTAAGTACCCAATTATTATTTCCACAACTACCCGTACGCACTAAAAGTGTATATTAATGGGGCGATTAACGTAAAAGTCAATATTTGAAACTAAAAAGTAAGTACGATCCTTTAAACGGCTATGAGCAGGGGCCCGTTTCTCGAACGCTTGTAACTTGTAATACAAGTGGAAGTCTCTTTTCAACACTATTCATTAGATAAGAACTTCCGCTTGTATTACAAGTTACAAGCTTTTGAGAAATAAGCCCCAAGTAGCATAGATTACTCACTTACACGATATATTATTCATAGACATATTATTAGACACGTCACTTTGTAATAAAGTTCTTATTTTTTTTTCTTTACAGTATTGTATTGGTAAATACCTTGGTAAAATGATGATAACGTCATTCTGATTGTGATCTTGATGTAGACACTACTAAATAGAATAAATGTGAATGTCCCGGATATGATATGTTCCTTTATTTGAACAATTGTGACCTGAATACTAGTATTTTGTCACTTTTGTGTCCTGGGACAAAATTGGATATTATATTTGTATATTTAAAACGTATTTTTTTATAAATTCAAATATGCATTTACTTATTGTTTAAGTACCTATCTACGTAATCCATCATTAATTTGCATGCTTAATACCTACTCACAAAACTGTATCAATATTAAGTAAATAAATACTTTGATATAAACTTGAACAAATAACCTGACACTTATCCAAAATAATTCAATTCAAAAAGCGACAACATCATCAAAATTAATGAAAAGGAAACAGTGAAAAACAAGGCTGTTTCTGACTGGAGATTAATTTCTTAGCACCAATTCTAGCGGAAAAATTCACAATTCTCATTCCCCTTTGGCTGAAGTTTTAACGAAGCTACGAGTCTACGCATCTAACTTTAGCTGTGACGTTTTGGATTTCTCCTTGAACTAAGTAATTAATTTGGAGTTATTGCGAGATTTCAATAATATAAACTAATTTTGATGTCGCTAATTAAAAACGAAATTAATGTAACTGGATTAGAAGTTAAATTTAATTTAATTCAATATTTGATGTCTTTGTTCACTGATAAGGGATTCATCATCACCATTCTGTTGTCGGTGGACTAGACGCCAGTTTAAACGGTTATTTATTTATTTATTTATTACCTTATTAAAAGGAGTACAAAACAAACAATCAGGGTTTTTTTAAGTTTGATTGTGGAGTCAGCGGTCAGTCTCTATGACAAAACGACGGCTGAGATAGCAAAGACCACTCCTAAAGGTGCGTTCAAACTAAAAGAGCATTCGCTGTTCTAACCTCTCACTCTACGAAATTCGATCGGTACGCAAAACGTGATTGGTTGATTTCGTAGAACGGGCGCTAGAACAGCGAATGCTCTTTTGGTTTAAACGCACCTTAAGTAAACCATGCTTGTCGTTTTTTATACTATGTTTTTTTTACAAATTAAAATTGTAAACATTGCAAAGACATTTACTAAGATTATTCTGGCGTTTGATGCTTCTAAATTTCACATAATTTTGTGAAGTGTATACAAAAGCGAAAGGTAGACTACTCAAGAATATCTACAGCTTAGTCCAAGCTTTTCAGGTCCCTATATGAGTCAACCTCAGCTTTTTCCTTTAATTGAATCCCATTATTTGTGTTTGTTTTCCTTTTCTTCCAATATAGTTCTAAATAAATTGCCATGTCTTAACATAAGATAACGAATCACATATTTAATAATTTTAGAATTACAAAAATGTTTGTACAAATCTCTATTTACTATTATTTTCGTATTCATTTTTACTAGGGCTTCTTTTATCACGAGGAAGTCCATTCCTATTTAACGTTTATAATGTAAGTAAGTAATATTTATGATTGTCAAAATATTGTATCGACTTGGTTTTGATGATGTCGTACTAGATGATAGTGTCTTCTAGTTTAAATGGCCTTCACTGAAAATCAGCGTCACGTAGCGAGTTCCACTAGAGGGATTCAATGCCGGACATCATGCTGAGTGAAGACCTTTTAGTGCAATTCACTGTTCACATGTAAATTTTGAATATTAATGTAACAAACCAAACGAATGTTGTCTGCTAAAAAATTTCTTATTCGTAACAAAGATTGAATATGGAATTTTATATTGTTGAAAGAAACTAACATTATTTGTACCTACGTAACATTGCAACTCGTCACTTTCGTAACAGATGGAACTCGGACGTGTAGAGACAGCAGAACAATAAGACATTTATTTTATTCTACACCTACAATGACAGTAATTTTGACTCCATATCTAGTTCAAGGAAAATACATGCATGCATGTTTGCAGCTCAAGTCTTACTGATTATTTATGAGCGGTTTAGCAAAACGTCCAAATTTGTCGCTTGCCAGGCAAGACATTTAATTCATAAATACGATAGAAAAAAACCGGCCAAGAGCATGTCGGGCCATGTTCAGTGTAGGATTCCGTAGTTATTCAAAAACGGCTGGCCCGATAATGTTCAAAATAGTTTTATTTCAAAGTACTCTATGAGTTCACTATTCATGACTTTTTTCATATTTTTTGGACCCATGTATCAAAAGTTAGAGGGGGGGGGGGACAATTTTTTTTTATTCTGGAGCGGTTATATCCAAAAATATTAACTTTAGAAAAAAACTTTTTGTTACGACCCTTACTCTTTTTAAGAGACCTATTCCATGATACCCCTGAGTGAGCTATGCTGCGAACAGACGGACAGACGGACATGGCGAAACTATAAGGGTTCCTCCACGGAACCCTAAAAAGGGATTAGGATCGGAGGCGGCTAATAGGTATTGCTTGCCCCTTATATAAACTGATACGATATTAACTGCAAATTAGAACAAAATTATATGATGGTAAGCGGATACAATTCATACGATAGGTTGATTGTGATGCGCTTCTGACACTTGAAGATCAAGTATCTAGATAACAATAGTACATTACTACCGAGGCCGGGAAGTGACTGGTCGCCGGCCGAATATATGTAGACGGCCGAGCGAAGCGAGGCCGGATAGTATTCGGACGGCAACCCGTCACTTCATGGCCGAGGTATGTATAATGCTTTTCTCAAACATGCAATGAAATGAAACAAAAAATGTATCTTCTTTCTAAGAAATTATAAGTCAACTACATAACTAAGTCTTTGAAACACAACAAAAGTCAAATACGACACTGACCCCTCATTTTTTTTTTAGATTGACCTGTTTGAAAGTTTGAAATTTTTTACTTTTAAAAAGCGGTATTAGACGACGCGGTCGGTTGGGTTCAATTAATCGCACGCGGTGATCGGGGCCGACGGATCGCGCCGTATAATACTGCTTTTTAAATATTATTGTGAGTAGTTATTGTACATTTATTTTAAATTATATAATTTAAATACCTAATTATAACTGCAAAAATATGCCAATCATTTTTTTTATTACTAATATTACTTACAGATAATTATTGGCTAAAAGCCAAGATGCCAGATCACAACCCTATGTCAAATGAAAATTAAAAAAGAGGCACTTGCCGGCCTAGGCCGGCAACGAGGTACTTCCCTGCCACTTTTTAGGCACTTAACTACAACATTTCATTGCATGCTTGAGAAAATAATATTTCTATGCATTCACTTTGATGACAGATTAAGTGACCAATGCGGGACCATTATTACGACAACGAGTAACAACGCGCACTTATGGAATATTTCCCACAAGTAACACCTGAATAATTATACTTAATAGACTTAATTACAGTAATTAAGTATTTATCTATAAAGGCATTCATAATTATATCACTAATTTATTATTTTGAACAAAAAATCAACAGCGTGCTATAAAATATAATTTTATTAATAATTTAATTGTATATGTTATTGTTAGTTTAATTAAAAATTTTAGATAATACTGTTACAGCTTGATTTAAAAGTATGACTTTATAAATTATATAAAATATTTTTAATAAATATAATTTGACGGGTAGATACTGCTCAGTTTGAACAGTGAACAGTGAAGTATTTATTCAAAAAAAAATTCCCAAAATTCACGAAAATTCTTGGTAAAAATATATTATAATCATTAAATTTTTTGACTCAAAAAATGTTTGGAATATTTCGCTCCGTATATGAGGATGCAGTAATGGCGATTGGCTCTTGAAAAAGCTCCTCATTATATAGAGCAAAACATCGAGCATTTTTCTATTTAGTATGAATCAGTCTCAAGAAAGTTTTGTATCCGTGTAAATTGCCTACTTGAGACTTGGTACTTACAAGTCCTACCACCAGAACTATTTATGTACCAATCCATCTGCATTTTCAACCATTTTTACATCCACACTCAGATATAGTTTATATTGAAAACACTACCCATTTAGTCCAGCTATTATTAATCGATTTTACTTAAGTCACGATTTGTTACTTAATCGATAAAACAGGGACTCGCTACAATAAGGTCATGATTATCATTTGATACAACTTATAAGGCAACTGATAAGGACTAAGTTAACTTAGCTAACTTTGTCGCAGAGAAGTTGCGCTACTTCGTCCTAACAATTAACAAGCGTCAGTTTTGGTCCTAACGCTTAGACTGACGGCTGACAAATTCATTACTAATTCTTTTAAATAGGTTGCCTTAGGCAGCTGCCCGCCCGTAGGAGATCTGTCCCTGCCGGCCTTGGTGAGGCGTATGGTAGAGGCGAAGGAGGCTTGGGAGGCGGTGGCCACCTTCTGCACAGAGGTAATGGCGCAAAAGGAGGTAGCAGAACGTGCGCGCGAGGACGATGCGGATGCGCTCCCTCAGCGCCGAAGGAGAGTAGGGCGGCGGCGCAGAGCCTTTGCAGGCCGCATGCAGCTACCGTAAAGGCGACCTGCGGGTGATGGGTCGGGAGTCCCGTCATCCGCCTGGAGAGGTCCAGAGCCGGATAGCCCTCAAGTGTTCCGAGGTGCTATCGGCGGAGTAGGCTGCTGAAGCAGCCCACAAGATGGGCCCGCAAGGGCAACGCTCGCGGGGTTCTGTGCAGCAGCGTTCCCAAAAGCCCGCATACAGAGCGAGCGGCGGAACACCCCAGGGGTTTAGTCCGTGCGAGTCGGACATAACAACCCGGCTGCTCCCGGGCCGGGTGGTATCCATAACGGATTCCCCTGGGTTAACAAAAAAAAGGCAGCTGCCCACGACTGGTAAATATGATCAACAAGAGACCAACGAAAACAATTTTTTTCTTCCAATGGCGTTACATCTCCTCCACTATCTTTCTGCGGGCGCGATTGTCAACTTTCCTACAATTGGTACAATGCTACGTCTTACTAAGGTCGTCCTTACCTTGTGTCTTTACATTCATTAATTTAGACATTCTTTTACAGTTCCTCGGTAAACCCATCTGTCTTAAAACCTTACATTATATGATAAGAGCTTCGAGTTCATTGCTGATCCTGTTTTTGGAAAGAAAGAAATAATAAATATTTATTTGTGACATCATTTAACATACACATTCAAAAGGAAAAGAAACAAAGTTTGCCACAAAATGGTCCCCAATTCAGGACCGTTTTGTGGACCGCATAAAGCTGGGACCTGTAATTACAGCCCAGCGCTGGTCTTCCATTGGGGCCCTTTGTCTTCTATAGCATAAGTAGCTCTTCGTGAAAACCCAGCTCATCGGAATCTAAAATAATTTTTAAAGTCATGTCATATTTAGTAATTTGTGATCTAATCTATGCCGAGAGCGTGCCAAATTGGCATTTGAAATGCGACAAATTGACCTATATTCGGAATCGGGTAACTAACACAAAATTATATGAGCTGCGAGGAGTTGTCATGCAGCTCATGTGTTATGCTAGCCTCCCAGGAAATAACACAAATAACGTCTATAATAATTCTATAATAATACAATAACGTCTTTAACAAAACGGTTCGATTTAACAATAAGCATGGCTAAAATATTGTTTCGCCGATTTAATGCTATCATTTTGCACCCGTATTTCATGGTATTGATCTCGATTTACACATGTATTGAATACAATTTGACTTGTAAAAGTAGTTGCGTGGTCGAAAGTGTACGAATAGATGGGTGATATTAACTAAGTAATTGACTAATTGTGTAACACTAATATGTAGTTGTATTATGAGTAAAAGTTTAAAACTGTTTTTCGGTTACCGCGATAGTTATTCATGAAATAAAACGATTTAAACGTATTACATCGCGTGTATTAATTATAGCAGGTAAAAAACTGTTTAAAACCTCTTCTACACTTTTGCTTGAAAAATGTTCATGCAGTGTAGGTAACTTAAATTCAAAGGCCATGTCAGCGCTGCTGATCGACACAACCGGGGACCAAAGAACTGGCGCATACCTCTTCATCGCTCGCTCTTGTACTCGTAGTGCAGAGAGGTAACGCCGCCAGTGTTAGGCTGCGGCTTCATTGAGGCGAAGAGGAGCGGAGATGTGCAAAATTGGCCAATGAGCTCCTCTTCGCCTCAATGGAGCAGCCTTATGGGCTCCATGCTGCAAACGGACCTGCTGGAGGGTGTGTTCTTTTTATAATAGGATTTTATCTTTATCGGTAGCTTTAATTTAAATTTGTTCTTTTCTTTTATAATTCTTTGTTTATTTGTATGTAACTGTTAATGTTGTATGTATATATTAAATATGCTTATTTCTACTTAATCAAAACAACGAAATCCCTAAGTATATGAAAATATAGGTAGCTACCTACCTTATAAATACTTAACTTACTAAAAATGTGTAAATACTTAATACCGATACTCTAACCATTACCCTTTTAGTAAGTTAAGTACTTTGTTTACTTGTAGGTATAATTTATTTACGGATTTATATTACAACGAAAGTATTAACGGGATATATTTAATACTCAAATTCAATGTAAACATTTCCAGTAAGAGCAACAGCTAAATCCATATCATAAAATGAACAAACATATTTCAAATTCAAAGCCTAACGTCGTCTGCAAATATTAATTAATATTCGTCCTAATAGATTACGGGAGGTTTCACCGACAAGCTCAACTTACTTATATCATAGTTTTCTACGGCACTAGGTACAGTAGGTACATAGTGTAAAAAAGGTCGCTGTCCCTATGTGCAGTCAAGTGCAAAAATATGTACCTAACGAAAGAATCCTGATGGGGTTGAAAACTGCTCGAGTGGAGACCACGGGTTTATAAAGGCAGTGTAGGACGTCCACTCACAAGAGGGACTGACAACCTCATGAAGATCGCCGGGAGACGCTGGAAGGTCGCTTCCAACTGATGTATGTGGAGGTCCAATGGGGAGGCCTATGTTCAGCAATGGAAGTCTTATGGCTAAAATGATGACGATTGGTTCATTATCATTATGTATGAATGTAGTTATACTATTGTTTGTTGTATTCGTATAATGACTTAATGCCTAATGAGAATATCATTAGACTACCAGTCAACCGTGATTTCAATATCATTGCTTTTGCACCTTTTTATTCGTTTTCTGTTTGGTCTTATGGTTGACTGGTAGAGAATGTCATTAGGCATTAAGTCCGCCATTTGTACTTTTTTTGTATTTTGTGCAATAAAGCTTAAATATATAAATAAATTGATCCTGGAATTGTCCATTACGGGTGCTGTCATCCCTAAATCCTAAGTCTTATAAAAGTCTTGTAAAGTCTTATCCTTTACGTACGTACAATACTATATTTCTTAAATGGGATTGCTTATCATATTTTATTAATCCATTACGAAATACTTAATTAGATTTGTTGATACTCAAACATTAACAAAATTCGCTAAATATCATTAGAAATAATTTAGAATGACACTTCGATAATTTATATTGACCACCGTCGGTATACATGAAAGTGTGGACGACTCACACTGTTTAATAAATCTTCCCACGGCATAAATATTTAAACGAGTATTCTAATGAAGTAATTGTAAAAACTCTAATAAAAATTTTTTTACTAAATATTTTGATAGTCGTATTTTTCTTTGGTATATGACATTCAATGGATTTCATACATGCAACGTATGAAATGCATCGAACAGAATATTTAGGTATATTTATGTGTAGACAAAGTGAGAGTCTAAAGTCTCTGCTTTCATCAACAAAGTGTCAAAAATATGTGGAAATTTACATATTATCTTTGTCTACTTACAAATACAAATTTGTATGCAAGGGGGTCTACTTATCTCTGCAGCTGACTGTACATATTTGATAATATATTTGACCAATCACTGCCTTGAAGTCACAATACTGTTTTTGACCATCTGTGATACAATTTTTTAAAGGTGGCGACAACTCACATTGACCCAGATGCGAAGGCCGAACAAATGGCAGGACCTTTGCGATGGGAAGCAGAGCACTTGTCCACGTGACGGTTAATTATGCAACTTTAAATACTATGTCGTTGTACTGTAACATTTTGCGTAGTTGTTGTAATTGAATTTCAAGTTCTAAAGACAGAAACGTTTTGTGCAGTGACACCAAAGTGAGACTAGCATAGGTCAATATTTAGCAATTTCGTGTGAATTACACACTTATTGTACATACATATGACTGCCCACTGCTTCACTTTATTTAGGCTAAATTGCACATCTAAAATCGAATTGACTATAATGTATGTCAACAACTAAATGTTTTTTCCTACTATTTGTAGTAAAAATAAAAATAAGGCGGCATTTTGTAAATTATTTGGAGTCACAATACCTACAAACATTATACGTAACATCTAACATGTATCGTTATGACGAAAAACTGAATAATTTTAACGATTACAGATAATTTCCATTAGTTCCATCATATCTTTTCAATAATATTGATTAAAATGCACGTTTAACTAAATAAATAAATAAATAAATATCTTGGGACATCTTACTTATGGCTAATGCTAAGTTTGAAGTGAAAAAGTAAATCATAGAACTTAAATAAATAAATATCTTGGGACATCTTACACAAATCAACCTAGTCCCACGGTAAGCTCAATTAAGGCTTGTGATGTGGGTACCAGGCGACGATATATATAATAGATAGATACGTATAGGTACTTAGATACATACACAGCCACGACCAAGGAACAAACATTTGTGATAAATAAATACACAAAGAATGCCCTCGCCGGGATTCGAACCCGGAACCTCCTGCTTCGTAGGCAGGGTCACTACCGACTAGGCTACGGAGGCTGACAAACTTGATTACAGATGGATGATTTTATGAGGTATATTTAGATCAGCATGCTTAGCCAAGTTGCCAATCGCTAACGCTTAGTAGGTAGCGTATCGTAGTTTTTCCTCCCTGTGATTCTTACATATTAGTGCGACAAAGATAGTTTGCTGCTTTTCGCTTACGATTGACGATTAAGTTTTAGCGATTGGTAACTTGTCTAAGCACCCAGGCTCTCAATTAAATAAAGTAGAGTAAATTATAGATTTTAATATTGTAAATTATAATGCGGATACTTTTGGCAGTTATCGGCCCTGAATCTGAACTGTCGACAAGGCCACACAGCTGCCGTGGTCTTGAACTCGCACTACAATTATATTGAAGGCAATAACTGTAGCCGTACCATGAGTTAGCAAGTAGCGTTTACTCTGTAGTCAGCCTCCGTAGCCTAGTTGGTAGAGTCCCTTCCTACCGCCGCGGCCACGACATCCGTCTAAGGCGACCAGCTTAGCGGAAAACGTATGGTGCTCCCTCTCGTACTCATATCGGCATCCCGCTCCAACTCATGGATT
>JALPQI010019751.1:0-12802 GCA_025490895.1 Thaumatotibia leucotreta | reverse complement strand
GAATATAATGTTGCTTATGTTGGCTAACCTGTTTTTCAAGTTTGAATACTTTGAATGTAGTATCAGGCCTATTACCGCGAATATCAAAATTCGTAAATTTCGAGGATTTGTCTCTCTCACTCTAATGAAGTCTTAGTTTGAGTGACAGAGAAAAATCCTGCCCGCTTACTACATCTACATAGTCTCTATTGTCTGTGGATTAGGTGAACCACAGATAAAGTATTTTCTACGAGTTGAACTTGAATTTCACTGCTTATCTCCAAAAAAGCGGCTAATTTAAAAGTTGTGCCTATTTAGGCGCAATAAAGTTTTAAATCCCAAGAAAATGTACAATTTATAGTTGTAGGACTTGTAGTTTTATAAATTATACATTATACAGTTACTTATGTACGAATTCAGGAGAGCGAGAGAGAGGTAGGAATACTTCGTTTGTGGTTCGCCGTAGGGTCTCTGTTTTAAGTATAAAATACTGTCATATCGTCAGCCTCCGTAGCCTAGTTGGTAGTGACCCCTGCCTACGAAGCTGGAGGTTCCGGGTTCGAATCCTGGCGAGGGCATTATTAAATTTGTGTATTTATTTATCACAAATATTTGTTCCTTGGTCATGGCTGTCTATGTATTTAAGTATCTATATGTATCTATATATTATATATATCGTCGCCTGGTACCCACATCACAAGCTTCAATTGAGCTTACCGTGGGACTAGGTCGATTTGTGTAAGATGCCCCAAGATATTTATTTATTTATTTATTTATATCTTAAGTCAATGCCGATCCCCGCTTGTTGTAAATATTGTGATTGTGTTGACGATTTCAGTCCAACTAAACTACCCATTTTTTTTATTATGAGAGGCCAGGGCCTGTTTTTAAGTAGGTAAGCATGCCGTTATTTAATTATTAAACTCTTTTTTAACAACCTTTCGCAGTAAAAAAGTCGGCAAATATTTTTTTTCTGTCATTGTTGAATTTTCGGAGAGCCTAGGTCTCCATTATCAAGCACTGTTTACGCTAAAGGTGCGTTCAAACCAAAAGAGCATTCGCTGTTCTATCCCCCGTTCTACGAAATCAACCAATAACGTCTTGTGTAACGATCGAATGTCGTAGAGTGGGGGGTTAGAATAGCGAATGCGAATAAGCGGCTCGCAATCGCGGCGCGTGCCAGTGACATTCAGAATATTCAAATTCAAATACACGTAGTTTAACTATATTTACTTGACTTTAAGTCTAAATTGGTCTAAATACTCAAAGGTGAGTGATCAACAGTTAATTTAATACAATTATTATCGGGAGCTACTGATACTGGCTGTTACTTGTCGTTGAATATGGTTTTGCAAGTGTTGACATCTCTATTAGCCAGCCTATTACCCGGTATCTGCCACTGACAACATTGACATTTTGTGAAAATTTTTACTTGATTTTGTATGATATGGATGCATCTACATTAGCCTCAGGAGATAACAACATATCTCAACACATTCCCGCAAAAATAAACGAATCCAATAAGCAGGATGGTAAAGAAATCGAAGCTCAAGTAAGCACAAATGAACAAGAGCCGGTATTCCAAGTTGACGATAATGAGATTAAAATCAAAGAACGCATAGCCCAATGCCGGAGCATAATAGAATCGCTAAAATTTGAGCTCAGCGAAGAAAAGTCTAAATTAGAAATGGACAGTAAAGTTGCCCATAGTCCAGCAGCTGATGATAACAAACCTGCATATTCATACACATACGATGGCGTTTCAACTTCTCAATCTCTGAAGGAAGACTTCAGAGATACTGCTAATGCGTACGCTACTTCCATCAACGCTAAGTTAAACTATGACGAGAATCTGATAGAATATGAAAAGCAGTTACAGAAGTACCAGACTACTCTAAACATGGCTCAAATGGAAAAGAAGAATACCATACGGAAGCAGATGCTGGCTAAAGCTTTCAAGTTGAAACTTCTCGAAGTCGAGAATCAGTGTAACATCGAGCTCTTGAGAGTGAAGCAAAGCCTTCAATGCTTGGAGCCACTGCAGATGATTGTCAACCAATGGAAGAATACACCGGAGGACAACACTTACGACGCCAACAACTTTGTCTTGATGCCGAGATATCCAGAGTTGAGAGCTAATTCTGGAAGTGACATAAATTCCATGAAAGGGGATAACGATAACGTTGGTTATGAAAAATCTGAATGCGCTTTAGATACTGGCTGTTAATTCCTGATGCTTCTTAATTAGTAACTATTACACGTTATCTGTCGAATTTTTCTTTTGTTTTCTTCATTACACATGATTTACAATTATTCAGAAAAACTCTGTTTTCCGGGAATGGCCTTGTGCGATTTGTCATACTTGTTTGTCAACAACGATAAACGATTAAAAACGATAATCATAAACCTACAGATATCGTTAGTTGATAAATATGTATTTCGTCAAAAATCCTTGTTTGCCAAAGGTGTGTCTTTACTGGTTCGCACGGCAACATGTAGTATTGTCGTAGTATAATATTATACTCGCAGGTATCGTACTTTTGTGATGATTAACAAAAATATATGTATTTAGACGTACCTATAATATTTATCAGAAAACAAACTATTCTATTCTATGACACCTAGAACATTATTGTTAACTAATAATAATAAAAAACAACCACACCAAACAAATATGATAATACCACCTTATAATCTACTTATCGTATCACAACATTAATTAAACCAAACATTTTCACCACCAAATTAAACGATAAAGAGTGAGAAAATCGGACCCAATAAATCAAACGGGAGGAGGACCGCCGGAGAGGACCACACACGACGAGGCACGCGCGGCGAATGCACCCGAGCTTTTTATCGCCGCCGCCCGGCCCGACGCGCGCGCGGCGCTTTCCGACCGCTGATTGGAGGCTCCGGCGGTGACGTCACGCCTGCGATGCGCTTGCGATCGGAGGGCTATTCTGCCGTGCTAAGTAAAAAAGACGCATCTCTTATAGTAGTACTATGTTAGTATGGGAGTAATGGGAGATCCGTCCTTTTTAGTTATTCTCGGTTTGCGACTTGACTTGTTAGAATTATATTAGGTACTAGCGTTGGATCTCGTGCTAGATTATAAGCCATGCGATGCCTGCCTATTCTGTAAATCCTTATTTTACGATGTCTGTTTGCTGTATATAAATAAATAATATAAATAAATTACGTTATACGTCGGTTGATTTTGATAATTAAAGGTTTAGATATTGGACTGGAATTATAACTTAACACTTAAGGTCAGATTTTACGTACGTAATGAAATGTTCTAGATCCGTTTCTAGCTCTCTATCAATCGCTTTCAAGCACACAAGCTTTGATTGTCCTGAAATCTTGTGTTTACAAAACAAAAATATTGTGACTTGCTGAAGTTAAATCTGTTGTTACCAAGAAATAAATATTAAATTCTTCGTGATTAAAATTTTTGGTTTAAAACCTCTGGGAATAACCCATCGGGACAGGAACCTACTACGGTTCTCATCTTCTCATTACTCGAATTTTCTGTCTCCTTCCTCGTATAAGATTCGAAAAAGTCGACACGAGTGTAGATATTTGTGAACGTCGAGCTTCGAATCAGACCGCGTATTCCCATTGCCAGTAAAAGCGAGTCTAGTTTTCCGTGGAATTAATTTATTGGAACATAGAACACAGAACAGAATTAATATTTGTGGTTAGCAGTTACCAAACCAATAGTAAATATTTTCCTTATGCGTAGATATTTAAAGTTTAACACGTTCACTGTGGTAGGGGGTCTTTTGACCTCTTACAAAGTATGGTTAATTACGAGTTAAGTTGACTGCCGCAGCGAAGGTGTTAAAACAGTATTATTTGTTTTCCTTAAATCAAACAAAATATCAATTATTAAAACATAATAAAAGACGAATGATTTTGAAGCTGAAAGAAATTAATAAAAAAAACCGGCCAAGTGCGAGTCGGACTCGCGCGCAAAGGGTTCCGTACCATTATCAATTTATTATTAAAAAAATACAGTTAAATCAACCTACCTCAAAAACTATAGGAGATAATTTTATCAAACCAAAAATCGTTGATAGAGTTTATTAATGTGCATAACATATATTTTTTTCAGAATTTTATATCGCGTAGTTTAAAAAATAGAGGGGGGGGACACATTTTTCAGACTTTGAGACCTGATATCTCGAAAAAGATTTGCTTAAATAAAAATGTGATGTATAAACCTTCATACCATTTTCAAAGACCTTTCTATTAATACCCCACACGCTTATGTACAACAAAAAAAAAAATCTATCCCTCAGTTACATGTATGGAGGGCCCCCACCCCAATGGTTTTTTTTACAATTTAGTATCACATTCCTGTAGCGGTTCATACAACACATATCCTTACCAAATTTCGTTACTGTAGCATTTATAGTTTCCGAGTAAATTGGCTGTGACAGACGGACAGACGGACAGACGGACATGACGAATCTATAAGGGTTCCGTTTTTGCCATTTTGGCTACGGAACCCTAATAAGCTTTCAAAGAACAATAAGGGTTCTAAAAAACCCACAACATTTATTATCACAAGTGGCTTACTAAGTTAGGAGACGTTTATGAATACCTAAGGGGGTAATTAGGTATATTAATGAAACATTAACCACGTCTTAATGAAAGTATCTTACCCCCTTTACTTATTCAGCTCATGGGTGTACCTAATAAAAGTATCTTACCCCCTTATTCACCTCACGGGTGTAATAAAAGTATCTTGCCCCCTTATTCACCATGAGGTGAATAAGGGGGTCTTTTAATCACCAAGGTAAGATACTTTTAATCACAAAGATACTTTTATCACCACCACACTGAGCACACAACTTCGGCAGCGATCAGAATCACGCTGTAGACAGTTCAGCCGGACTTTAATAAGATTCCAATTTATCAATTAGGGGGCAACGCATGAGAACTGGTTTGACTCCTTTATGCAGCTTCCAAACTTAAGGCTGAAACGCGTTTCTAACAAATCTGAGCTGGATTCGCATCTTATTTGAATTTAAGGTTGACCTTGTACTAATAAGACATTCATTTTAATCGATAGAAAATAAGACGAGCTAACGGTACCTATTTCTCAACTGTCTCTATTACTTACATAAAATTCTAATTAACGTGTCACTTTTTCAGTGATATTTCTGTTCTAATTAACGCGTCGTTTTTTTCAGGGGCAAAAAGTAACGCAAATTAAGCTTCAAATCTGGAAAATTACCGTCGTAAAGCAGAATTAGCAAGATGGAGACGAGAGGTGTAAATAATTAACATTTTACTATACATACACTTATGTCATGTACATATCTTGGACTAGTAGGTAATAGAAAAAACAAATAATTTAGAAATAAAACCAAAGAAACTCGTTAAGATAGGCGATCTTATCGCTGACAAGCGATTATTTCTAAACACACTCTGGGCACCTCAACTAATATTTTTACTATTTTACAGTAGGTACACTAGGTACTCTGAAATAACCCTCATTTCTATCAATTGGCTTTTGGGTGGCTGGCTATGTTGGCCTTTGGGTAAGCCAACTAAGTCACCGTTCGTGCTAACTTCACTAAGTAAAAAATTAATAGAAAATTTCTAATTTAGGTATCACTTTTTATTTTCACATCATCGCATCATCAGCCTATCTCAGTCCACTGCTGGACGTAGGCCTCTCCTATGAACTATGCGTATAGACGCATTATTAGGAGGTAAATGCCCATAATCGCCACGCTGGGCAAGCGATTGGCGATCGCAGTTAAGTGTCCATAATGATGACGATGCTGCCCATCATCAATTTTACTATCACTAAATTTCAGCACAATCCGCAATCGGGAAGTGGATCAAAACTCGTAAGATTTGTCTATCGTTTATGAACACAGACACACAAATATTTTTCAAAGGATTTGAACCCGGCACCTCCAGTTTCGTAGACAAAGTCACTAACTTGATAATTACCCATGCTATTCAATTTTGTGCATATACTTAAAAGCAAAAAAAAAATTCTAAACGTTCCCTTAGCACACAAAAAATATGCAACGAACGTAAGATGTTTTTCACTTAGCCTTTACCTACTCACTACCTCAGTTTTCTGAAAGATGATGCCATCGAACTGCTGGCAAATCCGTGTTATCAGAGATGCGTCACGTACATTGTTACTTAGTTGCATTGCATACGCACCTGCCCACAACCTGACTCACTGTTACTTTTTATTTAAAAAAAAGCGAAAAGTTAACTAGATAACAATAAATTTAATTTCTATTTACAATACGGCACTGGCTTTTTGTAATCGCATTGTCACGAAACAAAAGATCGGTCATTCGACACTTGGAGTACAAAGGATACAAAGAGAGGCAATAAAGTAATAAAATGTTGATAGTTCGCGGTAAAAGTGTAATTAGCACATGGTTTTTAAGATATGATAAATTTTTTGGGAAATAACTACTTAACGCCTTTCTTGTGGGTTCGGTTATTTGTAACAATGTCGATTGATAATGCCTGTTCTGACGACCTACAAACACGGTTATGTTCTATATAGATACATATCTAAGTATTTTTATGTATTATTATGCACAACATGAATTTTTGGTATTTGAGCTTAATTTTACCGCGGGAGTAGGTAGGTCGATTTGTGCGATTGTCCGATGATATTTAAATATTTTACTTATAAGTACGTAGATGGGCATTTTCACTTCTAGGGACACCTAATTAGCTTAACTCTCACAAAAAAGTTAACTTCGATGTCAGTTTTGTAACGGCAATCAAGCGTGAAATATTTACGTAGGTAGGTACATCCATAATGTTTGTATATTGCACGATAACGCGTATTCTTTCTGGATGAAATGATAAAAAAATATTTTTGTTAATATTTACCTAATGCTTAATTGTCGTTACAAAGCTGACATCGAAGTTAACTTTTTTGTGAGAGTTAATAACTGGGTGTCCCTAGAAGTGAAAATACCCAGATAACTCATAAATCTAACTGTACGAAACCCACTATTAATCCACTGGTCTCACTACATAATGAAATCTTTTTGTTTCAGATTTGCTAGATTCGGAAGGTTTACTTACATAATCACCAAATTAAAAATTTAAAAAACCGACTTCAACCGGTTTCTCCAAGATTCCCGACTTGTTTCCATCATTGGTTTCCTCAAATCCTACTTTCTGAATGCAAATTCTTGTAAATGAATGAAAATTACCAAAAGCGCCATACATGTACCTATAACATTTGAAGAGATCCCTCGATTTCTCCAGGATCCCATCATCAGACCCCAACTTGGTGCCAATGGGACCATCTCGGGGTAATACACGTTCGATCACAAAAAGAAATTTTAGAATCGGTTCACTATTCTCGGAGATATCAGGTAACATACATACAACAAAAAAAAAAAAAAAAAAAAATTCAGTCGAATTGAGAACCTCCTCCTTTTTTTGAAGTCGGTTAAAAATAGTACTTCATTGGTAATAAAACGTGTCAGTCATAAAAACTAGATTCCCGGTAATCTATCTTAGGTATGGTTTTCCCGAACGTCAGTGGTCTTTATTTTTATTAAAAACATAATATCTTAACCAAACACACTGTCAGGTTAGTTTTATTACCTTCATCGTTGAAATATATATCTACTGAAAATTGTCTGATTCATACACTATAAAACCACCCAACCATAAGCCAAAACGGTTTCACTAGTTCAACTCCTAACTATTAGGTATAGTAGGTATACCTAACCATCATTCCCAGGTCTCAAACTTTCGGGTTTTGCCCAAGTTTTTGATGATGAATACATACCTACTTACCTAATAATTTCGAATGTCTTCGATTTCGTTTGAGACAATAGTTAGGAGCTTTTGAGCTATCTGGTAAAATAAGGTGTTTTTACAGTTAGATAGTTATTTATGACGTGCTACATGAGTTACATGACATCCATGTATTAAAAACAATTTAATTTTATCAATGTTGTTCTCATAACATTATTTATAGCACGAATGATTGACTTACTTTAACGAATTTGTTTATATTACTCCGCGTAGTGAAAGTAAATTAAGAATACGTTTGTCACTACCCCAACTCTTCCCGTGGTTGTCGTAAGAGTCGACTAAGGGATTTAAGTGTCCCTATTATAACCAATCTTTCATAGAAGATTAATGATGGGCAGTAGCGTAATCATTGTGGGTATATTACTGTGATCGCCAATCCGCTTGCACAGCATGGCGATTATGGGCATTGCCATTAATGCGTCTATACGCATAGTTAATAGAACAGGCTTACGTCCAGCACTGGACTGAGATAGGCTGATGATGTGATGTTTATGTGCAAGAAAAAATGAGGTATTTGCTTCTCACTCTTAACCCATAGCTGTGTGTCAAAACTTGCAGTAATTGCAAGTGTAAACTTAAATCTGGCATGAATCTTCAATATCCTTTATCAAGAGCTAGGCTAAGGCAACGCGTGACCAAACAATAATCTCTGCGCAATTTACCTTCTGTGCATCCTCGAGCTGGTCTATTGACAATGGCGCAGGACCCTAACTTGAGTTCGGAACCTGTGTCCGCTATATGGAAGGGTAAACAATTTAAAACACTACAGAGCCGATGTTGGCCCACCACTCTCCGCCATTAGGCAGGCCCGACACCTCCCGTGTTTGTTCGGCAGAGCCGTGACACTCGGCACTAGCCCTACCATGAGCTGCCGCCACGTTATTAGAATGGTTTATTTTTTTTATTTCGTGGCATACAATACAGAACAATAAATACAAGTATCAAACAGTAAGGATGTGAACACCAAAAAGGATGTCACTCAGCATGTGTCGTGTCAGATGACACGACGCTGGTTTTCAGGGCAACCGAGCTAGAAAGTGAAAAATAAAAATAACTAGAAAAATAGGTAAAACAGTAACAAGAGTCGGTAAATGTGTACAATGTAGAAGATAAACATAATGTAGGACTTAACATAGTTATCTTAAAAACTTAGTGGCAAAGTGTACAATAAATAATAATAAATAAGTGTAAAAATGTTATTAACGCGCTTTTACTTTATGCATCCCGCTTGTACAGGCGTATTGGTGCGAGCGAGTCGGATAGAAAGTATATGCTCGTGAATAACGTAGCGGCATCTCGTGGTACGGCTACGGTTGGACGTTTACTTTGGCTACCCAAATGTAATCGGATTGGAAATTTAATACGTTTTAGGCTTGTGTGCACGGAAGGTTTTTGCGGGGGTAATAGGTATTTAAGATACTAGTGTGGAAAGTAAGCTTTTTCAGAACAAGTGTCGGTGATTAGACTCGAGTTAGAAAAAGCCTACATTTCAACACGTGTATCATATAACATTTTACAATGCATTATGCGAGGGAAACCAGACTATATCGCCAGTACCAACCAGGCCGTGCGGAAAAGTACTATGATAATTGTTTCCCGCACACGTGCGATAAACATAACTTTCTGTGCATAAGTTTATCCTTAAAAAGAGCACTTCCTGAGCATATGCATTGTAAAATAATTTGAATTTAACTGGTTGTAGAACAATATTGATCGCCTCGGTCAAACGTATCATCTCTGTCTCTGAAAGAATTCGATAAACATTTGAATGTGCGACAAAGATGACGTCCCTATTTTACTTTGGTAACTAGGTATTGGATGTTTCCAATACCTAATTGTTATGTTTAACAATTCAATGTAATATGCCAGGCATTCGAGAAGTTTTGTAAGTAATCCCGGAAACATAAAAATGTTATTTAAAAAGCCGACTCCATATTTGCCCTGCTTTGCCGGGAATTTGCTAGGTACCTACTAGTCATGTTACTAGAACATGTGGTCCTGTAAATTCCACAAGTAATTAAACGTGTGAGCTAAAAAACATCGAAGTACATACTAGGTAATCCCAAAATATAGGTAATTATAGGTAGAAAGATCGATCACTTTCGAAGATCATAATTTGTAATAAATACTTTCAATTCTATGGCGAACTTGACCTTAGAAAAGTGAAGAAACTAGGTAATTATAAGTTTAGGTAAAGTTATTTATTTTCAGTAAGTTAATTCAAATTTCAATGTAATTAACGCTAATGATATAATAACTATGTGTAAATAATAAGAACAAATGAAATTATTATTTCATATTAATTTTATTTAGGTATTTCGTTTTAAAAAATGTTGACTGTTTAATTTTAAAGCATTGAGTTTTATTTTATTTTTTACAGCGTTTTAGACACCAAAGACACTACATATTTAAATTCAATATAATAATATACAGAGTCCAGACTAGAGATGCGTTTCTTACCTGAGTTTCAGATTAGTCACAAAATAAACAAAAATATTCAAATGTCTGCTCTAAGTTATCTCCAAGTCAATGATTATTATGGAACTGTGAAGTTCCCTTTGACGCCGAAGTTATGAATGAAAGTATTTCGGGTAATAATTATTGGGTTAGTTTGTGGGAACTAGTACTCGGTTGGATTGTTTCCTGAGGCGCCATCGTCTGCAATAAAAGTTGAGTACCACTTCCTCTTCAACTTTGTACTTCGTCGAACAAAAAGATAATAAAAATAGATTTGTGACGTCAATAGGAATTTACCCAAGGCCAGACAAAGAGACGCATTGCTGAGACAGGACACTCTTTTAATAAAATTGTTAGTAGATATGTTTTACCATACCGACTAAGAAGGAAGTTTGTCTAGGACTTACGAGTACCTATATAACGTATAAAAGCATCATTTTTTTTCAGTGCTTCAATTAACAAATTTAGCTATACCATTGCATTCGTCAGTAGAGTACAAAAATGTAAATAAATCTAAAAACTCACGCACTTTTAGAACACAATCTAGGTTTTATTACGAAATTAAAAACTAAAATCTTTTTCGTTAAAATTATTGGTATTAATAAGTATTTACGTAAAAATGTATCAGCTAGTGTGTTTCACGATAGACGTCAAAGACGTCAAATGTTATGGAAAGTCGGCCATATTTGTTTACTTTTTTTATTCGACTGACGATTGGTATAGTTTTAAACTTGTAATTATTAATGCATTCAAATTTAAGAAGTTATGAAGTTCTGTAATCTATACCTACGATTTCTGATATGACACATTCGAAAATAGACGAGGTAATAACAACATGCCAAACTCAAACAATGCTTATTTTATTTTCAACAAAGGAACACTTTTGTCTACTTTAATTCAACTTACAAACAAACGTTTCATTGAGAATCAATAATGTCCCTTTGTGTCCGAATCCCGCATTGAATATGCTAAAACACTGCGCACTTCAAAAGTGAATACCCGTCATAACACGTGGAGTCGAAGTTTAAGTTCAATACCGAGGCAAGGCGAGCGCATCTAGCCGCTCCGGTAGAGGTCAAGATACCCATTTCATTAATTTACTCTCTCGAACAAAACAACGCGAAGGTTCTTTCAATTTTGACCTAGAAAGGGATTGTTTTAGACGATTTATGACTCATTTACATAACAGAAGTGCTTCTTGAGGACAATTTGTACGCATTGCGAAGACTAAGATTCCGTACAATATGCGGGAAACGTATAATCAGCTCATAAGTCATAGAGTCTGTGAAATGCTTGTTTGTTTTCTTCCGGCATTCTTCGTGGGGGTTGGGTACAACGGGACCGGGTTATTAACATCACGTCACATTACATTATTGTTGTGATGTAATATCTAAAATACTATAAGTGCTATGACTTGTAAATCTTGAGGTGATCTTGGTATAAAAATGTAGGTACACGTGAGACATTCAGACTTGAAAACTACGATTACTATGTCCGCATATCTCATTTAAGTGAATATTTATTTTGTGGATAGTTTCTCACGGATTCCGAAAGCATACAGGTCAATCGCAAATGTTTAAAATGCAGGACTTTAGGTGACTAGGAGTTACTTTATATCCAATGAATTCTGGACATAAAGGGGTTGCGAAATCAAATTGAAAAAGGTATTTTTTATGTCCCAAAGTTTCATCTAACAAGCTATTATGTGGTTTTATCTGTTTGTCATTGCAATTAAACTGCCGGAAAATATATGACAAGAGTTTAATTTCCCTGTCCCAAATAGCCTACATATTCCTATTCTTATTAATAGGTTATTATAAAAAAGGGCATATGGCATGCAATTAATTCCAGTAAATATTCAGTTCCTTTAACCGTTATAGGTTGGGTATAGGTAGATAAAACAGTGGGAACCTGTTCAGATATTTACACGCCTTATCGAGACTACTTGGAAGTCAAAAGCGAACCGGCCCTATCGAACCTCGGCACAAAAGGGTGCGAATGCAATGGTATGTCCCAGAATTTGCGATAAGGTGAGGTGGGATTTTGGCCCGTGCGTTGAAGATAACATTTAGGGATTATTAGCTAGTTGTGACATGAGTTAGCAAGTTAGATATTTGCAAGGGCTTTACGATAAAGGAAAACATCGTGAGGAAACCTGCATACATCTGCGAAGAAACTTAGGCCGGCGTTGGTATTGATTGGGACCACTCAAAATAGGCACGCCTGATGTCGAGTTGCCGAAAATTACCAGAATACAATACAATAGCAAGTTAGTCGAGTACAGTTAAATTTATTAACTGAAGAAAAATATAATCTAAGTAGCGGATCGAACCGACATACAAAATTGACAAAAAATATGGGCCACAAATAGGTAGTACATAACTTTCATACTAATGCATTTACAGATTTTAACCCTTAATTCGACAGAAATTGGGAAAGGTCGTTGGCACACAATAATCTTAATGATTTTGGTTCGAAAAAAATACGGTTAAAGACCATGTCCAGTATTTTGAACGTTGTCGAACGAAGAGTG
>JALPQI010019750.1:0-22130 GCA_025490895.1 Thaumatotibia leucotreta | reverse complement strand
GTTCTTCGCATCATGCAGAGCGCTGTGTAGTTGGGTGTCTAAGCGGAGCGAACCTAATCTGACCACCTTGTTGGACTGCGGCCCCTAGATCGTTTGCCATCAACCTATCAACCTTCCCAGTGACTATTAGCTGTTCAAGGTTGTGGCCCTCCTTTCTGGCTATGTGTCCGAAAAACTCCAGTACCGACAGTCTCGTCTTGATGTTGAGCTCACGCAGGATTGATACATTTGTGCGAAAAGCATTCCACGGAATTTGCAACATCTTCCAGCACCACATCTCGAATGCATCAATACGGGCTAGGTCTGCCTTTTTCAAGGTCCATGTCCCACGGTGATGACTTGGGTACAGAATCAGATGTATTTATTTATTCAGGACTACTTGTGCGTGGTGAATAAGATCACCAATGTTCAAAGAACTGTGTCGACCGCCCTAGGAATATGTCAGTTTCTTTTCCTTTTTGCCGTCATTCATGTTTTTGGGCATTTCTCCGAGCATTCCAACCGCCGTGACTTCGGTGGCAGCCTTATCACACGAATCCCGTGAGAGATGCAAGATCTTTTGGATATATTGGTAGACGTAGTTGACAACGACCAAGATATCCAAAAGATTATAAGATACCCACGGAAATCGGGTAATAATGTTGCCACAAAGTCACGCGGTTGAAACGCTCGGAGAAATGCCATTTTGTAGTGTGAAGTTTTGGGCTTTGCATAAACTGCAGTATTAACTTACTTAGGCGACTTGTACAATTGTGTATGCTTTTACATTTAAAAAGTTAAGCACGTGATATCTCTGAAGTTTGACCCAATTGGCAGATAAAAAAATCCATCGTGAAGAGCAGAATATTCTGTCTTAAAAAAAAAACACAAAAAGTGGATCTAAAAATATAAACATTGTGAGATACATTGTCAATACAGAGGTGAAATCATTAAAAGATTAATGATTTTTAATTGAGTATGTTAAAGAAAAACTAATCAGAAATATTTTATTCACGTATTTCTCTGGCTTCTTCCTCTCTGTATTTATTACAGACCTTTCAAGGCTTGAAGATGTCACATATTTCTGACTATACGCGTATTATCGTAAAATTACTATAAAAACCTGCACGTAACAGTAAAATCCAAAGCGTAACTCCAAAAACAGTCGTATTTTTACACCAAGTATTAGCATATGTCTTGTAAGGAAAACTGTAGGAATTATAAGCTGAAAAAGGGAATATATCTAAAGAAAACCAACGGCGCTTACGACTTTTTAGAAATGACTCAATTTTGATGGAACAATGTACTTTGCAGCACGTTTATATACGTTGTTTTGCCAAACAGAGGGGTTTTACACGAAATTTTAAGCTAGGGTAGAATTTTTCATCAACGTTATGGTGTTTTTACGGGATGTGAATATTATGGTAGGTATTTGGTACGACATGGACGGATACGAGTATGGCTATTGGCTGTGGGATAAAAAAAATGGTTTTTATTTTTGTTAGTAAGATTTTAATTTGAGTAACTACCTAAGTGCTGATTTTTCAATCCCCAGTTAACAGTATCTGTCAAATAAATCTTAGCTCTAAGGTCAAACGGAGGCAATTGCAACTACGAGGTAAATCCGACTAATTGAAATTATCTACTCTTAACTTGTAAAAAGATCAGACTTACCTGCTATTATGTTGAGTTGCTTTTGAAATAAATCAAAGAATGTTCTAGGTATCTTCCAAAAGTTCTTAAAAACAGATTAAAAGTCCATTAGTTGAAATTACCTCATAGTTGTGTTTACCCCGCTTGACCTTATCCTTTTTTAGGGTTCCGTAGCCAAAATGGCAAAAACGGAACCCTTATAGATTCGTCATGTCCGTCTGTCCGTCTGTCCGTCTGTCCGTCTGTCACAGCCGATTTACTCGGAAACTATAAATGCTACAGTAACGAAATTTGGTAAGGATATGTGTTGTATGAACCGCTACAGGATTATGATACTAAATTGTAAAAAAAACCATTAAGGTGAGGGCCCTCCATACATGTAACTGAGGGATAAAAAATTTTTTTTAGTTGTATATAAGCGGGTGGGGTATTAATAGAAAGGTCTTTGAAAATGATATGAAGGTTTATAAATTTAATTTTAATTTAAGCAAATCGTTTTCGAGATATCAGCTCTCAAAGTCTGAAAAATGTGTCCCCCCCCTCTATTTTTTTAACTACGCGATATAAAATTCAAAAAAAAATATATGTTATGCACATTCATAAATTCTATCAACGATTTTTGGTTTGATTAAATTATCTCCTATAGTTTTTGAGGTAGGTTGATTTAACTGTATTTTTGAATAATAGATTGATAATGGTACGGAACCCTTTGCGCGCGAGTCAGACTCGCACTTGGCCTGTTTATTTACTGATGACTTGAGATAAGGATGGTAATAATTTTAACTAACGGATATTTTAACTGAGGATTGAAAATACTGCCCTAAAAGAACTACACTCGCGGTCAATAAATACGGGTCAGGTGGATTTTTTCATAGAAAATACTGGAAACATGCTGATTACAAATATTTGAAATAAATATTAATAATACAAGTGGAACCGTTTTCAACATCAGATTTTATTGGAATTTCCCTAAGTTTTCAACCGATCCACAAACACGGAACTTTATGACTCCGTAGACATAAAAATAGCACCTCATCATAAAAAAAACTCGTATTACCGTACATTTAAGGTGGTTTTCTTAAACGGTCTACATTTTTGTCTATACAATCCGACCTAACGGCAATTTTAAAGTTTTAATTGGGTTTATTTATAAAAGAGGAATTCCAATACAACCTCATTTAAAAATAGATTTTACCTGCACTATAAATATTTTAAAAAATATTTTAAATCTCCCTGTTTTACTTTATGACATGACGACTTGTTGAATTGTAATTTATGTAATTTTAATAATAGCTATTGAGTATTATTTTGAATAATCGCTTGCATGACATTTTAATATAAGTACTTTTAATATTTGCATGCTCTATTGTGAGTAGAGTGCATACTGTGCACTTTAAAATGATAACAGCTATTATATACCTACTGTATTCTTGCAAGTAAACGATTTGATTTGATTTCATCATTGCCGGAGTGTGTATGTTCTCCCTATATCACCACTATAGATATCTTACCTAATCTCTAAACTGGTCACCGATGTGATCAAGCGGAGCTTGAAATGCTACCTCGCTTTGAAATGTTAACTCAAGCCTATTGCATAATGTTACAGCCTATGGTCGGTCAAGATACGGCCAGCTTTGTAATTGTGAGGTTATGGCATGCTATTGTCTACCTCAATTGAGGTGAGGTACTTGGGAATGCCGATCAATGTATAGGTACAGTAGTTAGAATGCAAGCAAAGGACATTAAATGTCCTTTGCTCAAAATTATTTTGATGAATTTAGAGGTTACTGAAATTATTATTACCTGTTTTTTCTATTTCTTTAGATTAAGCAAAAGTCATGTTTTATGACTGAGGATGCCGTGTGGTGACGGCAGTAAGAATACATTTCTCACCACCCCAACTCCTCCTGCGGGTGTTGTAAGAGTCGACTAAGGGATTGAAGTGTCTCTGACCATTCTACAAGATTGATTATGGGCAGCAGCGTCATCATAGTGGACACATTACTGCGATCGTCAATCCGCTTGCCCAGCGTGGCGATTATGGGCATTTACCTCCTAATGCGTCTATACGCATAGTTAATAGGAGAGGCCTACAGTCAGTCCAGCAGTGGACTAACATGGGCTGATGATGATGATGATGATATTTTAACAACAAGCGGGTCTTAATCGAGTAAACATGCGTCTAATTTTATCCTGACGTTTCGGATATGACGTTACACCCGTGGTCGCAGGCAGACTGGCAGCAAATGTCGTTGAAAATGTTTACATTTTGATGTAAACCTACGGTTTCATAAAAGCTTAGGCTTGAAATAAGGACGATTGATGCCTATAATGTCCACGTAATACTTAATCCCTTATCCATAACCCTTCCCTTATCCGCTGGCTAAGTTAGGAGACGATTATGAATAAGTGGGTTCGAAAACAAGAACGACGGAAGAACAAATATTTTTGATTAACACGCAAATAATCATCCGCACTGGGATAGAACCCGGGATTTTCAGGTCTGGTCACTTAGACTACGGAAGCCACCAACTTTAGTATAATAATAACTTAAATTAAGTACTAAGTTTACTTAGTACTACCAGCTTAAAAGCGTTCTCAACTTAAATAACGAGTATGTTAAACTCTCCAATAGCGGTAAACGGAATATTCTATGCTTTACACAATAAGGATCGGTGGCGCAAGTCTAAACGAGGTTTAACTATTGGCTACGAACAAATAAAACATGGAAGCCGCGCGCCATACTAAATTTCCTTTCAAACACGGTCCTGAATTTTAGTTGACAAATGTCACCCTCTTCAATGCATCACGGTAATGAATTTCAATGTCAACCAATAAAAACTTAAACCGCCATTTAATAATAGTTGTGATTGGTCCATCCAAGTGTTGATTGGCTGTATTCTATAAACATTTGTCAAAGATATTGCGCCGAAATATGCGCGGTGTTAAGAAAAGCGCTACGTCCTGCCCATCTTGGCACAATTGAACAATTGTTTTTAGGGGCATTTTTGAGCTGGCGTTAGACGTCCATGTTATATATGGTCGCAGACTATTTACACATCATCAGCCTAAATCAGTCCACTGGACAAAGGGCATTTCTTATTTAATTTGACAAGTGTGTCACGACTATGCTCGAAAGTTCATTTTCACAAATAAGTATCAAAAGGTTTCCAGGTTCCAGTTTCATTCACCACGTTGACAAGTGCTATAATTGTAAATTTACTGTTTCTGCAATCGGGGGCGTCTATAGGCTACAGTAACCGCTTAGGAACCATCGGAAGGGCTGTGCTTTTGTTTGCCAGTAACATAGTATTGACAGCTTGTCAACTTGAAACAAATAAAATTTTCTCTCTAAATATTTATCATATTTTGTTGTTTTTAACTACAGTTCTTGCCTAGTTTTGTGCTTACTATAACGTAAATTATGGTCCCCGCCATATGTAATAAATGTGGAACAAAAGTGACTCCGCGAAAGTTCCTAGATTGTGAATCTTGCCACGGTCGCTATTGCTTGTGATAGCGCACCCACTACTAGCGCGGTAAATGTTTCCAGTAATATGCCAGTTGCAGACTTTCCTCCGCCTAACCCCGTCACAGACATAGACACTTTAAGAAACAACCTGAGATCTGTTCGCTGCACTGCTGGCCCCGAAATCACTTCTTTAAAGGCCGCTGAACCTCGGAAGCTTGTCCACCTATGGAACATGGAATCGGGCCCCAATGAAGTACTGGAATATCTCCAAAAACTGTGTCCTACAGGCAGTTGTACAGTAGAACAACTGAAATCTAAAGGAAACTACAAATCTTTTAAACTCTCTATTCCGGAAGCTTATTACACAACCTGTCTATCTCCACAAGTATGGCCCTTGAATGCTAGAATTAAACCCTGGACATTTTTTCGAGCCCCCCACTATGTCAAATTCTAAAACTGATGGATCACACCAAGCTAGTTACAAAGCCCACCACGTCCAACGCCTGAATTTAATTTACCAGAACGTCAGAGGTCTCAAGACCAAGCTCCAGCACTGGCAGCACTCTCTTCTCTCTCAAGATGCAGATGTCATTGCAGTTACTGAGACCTTCCTAGACAATTCCGTCGATGATGCTGAAGTAGCTCCAGATGGGTGGACCGTTCTTCGTCGTGATCGTCCCAATCGACGCGGAGGTGGAGTCTTACTCGTGGCCCGACCCGGAATTACCTTACAGAGACATCATGAGCTAGAAACTGCCGCCGGTGAAGATCTATGGTGCTCCTTCTCACTTAATAATGTAAAATTTTTCATTGCTGTAATTTATATGCCTCCGCAATCCTGCGACTCAATGTATATGGATCTATTTCAAACCATTGAATCTAAAATTGATAGCCTCTCAGAACCGTTTATTTTACTAGGAGATCTAAATTTAAATAGTGCTTCTCTAAACATATGTACATACTACAATTACTTTTTAAATTTTACCGACTTAACCCGGCGAGCATGAGGTGAAAAAATGTCATTGGAAAATAGACTTTGTCATTATTGACATAAGTGACAGGGGTGGGTATGAGATACCCTGGGTCATGCTCCCCGGGTTAATAGACAAAAATATTATTCAAAACTCTTTCGGAAACAGACTTGACGTAGTATTGGTGCAACAAATTTGCTCAGCAAGTGTTATTAAAATGACGGGTGAGGGTCTAGTACCTCACGCCGATCCCTATCACCCACCTCTTGAAATTTTAATCGAGTATGATTTATCCCGGTTTAACCATAAGTCCTTTCTCTCCCCCAGTAATCTTGACAGTTCAAAGGACTGGAACTTTGCTAAAGCTGATTACAATCTACTCTACCATAGGCTCCAAGACAATAACTGGTCTCTTGTTTATCAATCCGCTGACGTAGATACTGCTACGGACGCTTTCTACCATTCTTTGTATTCTATATTCAATGAATGCATTCCTAAAAAATTAAGATCACATAAAAAATGTAGACGCTACCCAGTCTGGTTTACAACCGAGATCATTACTCTAATATCCCATAAAGCCAAACTTCATCGGCAATGGAAATCTACAAATGACGTCTATACTTATAATTCATTTAGTGAGTTAAGAACTCAAGTAAAAATGCGCATAAGCCAAGCATACAACGCCCATATTAGATCCATCGAAACAAATATCTTGGCTAACCCTCTCAGTTTTTGGAATCATATCAGTAGTTTGAAGTCAAAGGGAGGTTTCGAATCTACCATTTCTTATAACGGCAAAGAACACAAAGGTGCAGATGCCGCCTCAGCTTTTGCTGAATTTTTTTCTAGTGTATTTTTACCCAATACTCCACTTCTTGACACTGACTTGGCCATGCGAAATGACTTATCCGTATCGGCTAGTCGAATCCACATACATGATATATCTTTCGAAGACATAAACACTGCAATTGACAAACTGAGGCCTAGAAGTGCAGTTGGCCCTGACAATGTCCCCTCATTTATTATTAAAGCTGCCAAAGAATTTATACTGTATCCCATCCACCACATTTTTAAACTCATTATCTCTACAAGTAAATATCCCACTATTTGGAAAACTTCACGTGTTAAGCCCATACCAAAAACTAAAAACTTATCTAAAGCTGAAAACTACCGTCCCATTGCCATTCTGTCCTGTTTATCTAAAGTTTTTGAATCCATTTTACACAATAAAATCTCCATCCAAATTGCTCCCTACCTTTCTGATTGTCAACATGGTTTTCGCGCCAAGAGATCAGTTAATAGTAATCTACTATTAGTAACAGACACTATTTCACGATATTTAGACCAAGGCTCCCAAGTTGATATAATATATTTTGACTTTCAAAAGGCATTCGACCGTGTCGATAATGACACTCTTTTAGAAAAACTTGCTACGTTTGGTTTTACTCCGAAACTCCTCCGTCTAATTGCCGACTACTTCAAAGATCGACAACAGTTTGTCCGACACGGTTGTTTTGATTCTCCTCCATACCATACCCGGTCTGGCGTTAGCCAAGGCTCCATACTCGGTCCTTTGTTTTTCATACTGATGATTAACGACATTGAAAATGTGATCCAAAACTCTAGTTGCTTACTCTACGCGGATGACCTTAAGCTTATACGCTGCATAAACAACCACAATGACTGCAACCTACTACAACAAGATATAGACGCTCTTCTCCACTGGAGTATAAATAACAAATTACTTTTCAACCCCTCTAAATGCTGCGTAATGACTTTCAGTCGATCTGCCACACCACAACACCATATATATTTATTAGACTACAATCAAATTACCCGTGTTAACTCAGTTAAAGATCTTGGTGTCACCTTTGATCCGAAGCTCACTTTCAATCAACATATCACATCTCTTGCATCCGACTGCTATAAAAGATTAGGTTTCATCACTCGCAACGCAAGTAACTTTACGAACCCTAAAACTCTGCAGTTATTATATACCGCACTAGTTAGGAGCAAAATCGAATCCGCCTCTATAATCTGGAGCCCACATGAAGCAACTCATGCCCTGCTCCTAGAAAAGGTCCAAAAAGTTTTTCTACGTTTCCTGTACAAGAAAACATATGGATATTACCCTTTCCTCTACCCCACCAAATTCTTACTCGGTACATTAGGTTTCAACTCCCTACAGGTTAGGCGCACTTATGACTTACTTTACATTATTTGTCAGATTCTTAGGGGCGACTCGGATTGCTCAGAACTGACTACTAGGACCATTACTTTATTCGTTCCCGATAAATACTTGCGCAACCGAAACCATCACCTCCTTGCTGAGGAGACGGCCCGCACGTTAGCTCACCAATTTTCCCCAATCCCACACGGACGTGTCTTGCTGAACAAACTTTTAACTATTTTACCTTACTGCGACTTATTTCATGAGAAGCCATCAACATTGAAACCCCGCTTATTAAAGTTCTGCGAGGATATTAATTAATTATATGTATATCATTATATTTTCTTAGTTTTGTTTTTAATGTACTTTGTCAAACAACGCATTGGCGTAAGCTGTAATGTTGTATGATGTCTATTAAACAAATAAGCAAATAAGCAAATAAAATGTAGTGCAGGAACTTTAATAAATCAGCACTAAATAACTACTTTTTTACGCAGCAAAATTACAAGTGTCACAAAAAACACGACAATTGTAGCGAAATTCCGACATAAGCCGAACCTTGTCAAGATAATTTTTATATATGAAAATTGTACTAAACCTTGCGACAATTGTCACGGATTTCGGAAAATAAAAAGTCGTTTATTGACGATATATTAACCTTACCAGTAAGAATTTCATGTTGGCGGCAAACAAGCACAAGGACCGTCCGATAGTAAGTGGTTGCCGTGGCTTACGGAGGCCTGTGATGTCAGTAACAGCGATATTTTACAATTGTCACACTTGTAATTATGGTGAAATAGGCCACAGGAAGTCCAACACTTTGATTCAATAAATGAACTGTTACTATCACTGTTTTGTTGTTATTATTTCTGTATATCAAAATGATAGATATGAAGATATAATATAACACTTAAACTTGGACCATTATTAAAATAAACAGACGATGAAATAGTCACTTTCATTACAGTTACATGGATAACTAGACACTGATAATTTGATTATATTTTACAAGTGATTCCCTAAACACACGTGCGTCTTCAGAACTTGAATCCATCTACGGATGTTAACTCCTCATTAACCTACTTCCGCGAGTTAACAATATATTTGCAGACGGAAGTTTTCCCTAACTGTTAACATGTACTTCGTCACTAATGCGATTGGCTCCTAGAGGAAATTTGTAAGTAATTTGACGGCCTTTTTTTATGTGACGAAGGTAGACAACTGAGCTCTCAACCCACCTGATGGAAAGCAGGAACTGAGGCTCATGGACATAGTGACCAAAAATCGCCTATGCGCTGCCTACCCTGAGGACTTAGATGGATTGCCTCTATCTATGCCAGTAATTACACCGTACAGTACTAAGTAATTTCGGCGGGCTTAGTTGATAGCCCTTGCTACGAGTAGGTTCCGGGTTCTGGTCTCGATAAGAGCATTTTGTGTATTTCTTTTTAATAATATTTGTCCCTTAGTCATGACTAAGGGACAAATATTTCTTATTGTTACATATTACAACCATGGTTGTAATATGTAACAATAAGAAACACTGAGCGAAACAACATGTCATACATAAAAATGGGAATAAAAACTGTTTCTGTTAAAACCTTCATGTATACTCACAAGGTTGTATACATGATTTGTGTAAGAATATCCCATGATATTTACATACATACATACATGCATCTTCAGCCTATATCATTCCACTGCTGGACGTAGTCCTATCCTAATAACTATGCGTATAGACGCCTTGGTAGGTAAATCCCGACCATGCCTCGCCACGCTCGACAAGCGGATTGGCGATCGCAGTAATGTGTCCACTATGATGACGCTGCTGCCCATCCTTCCTTCTATCCCTTGATCAGTGATACTAAATACCTTAGTCGGCTCTAACAACACCCGTGGGAAGAGTTGGGGTAGTGACAAATATATTCTTACTGCCGTCATCACACGGCAAATTATTTTTTTAATGATATTTATAAAAAAAAATTTGAGCGCCATTGTCCGTCACACAAGTCATTATTTAAGAATTCATGCGAAATTATTTTCAAGCGCACAGTAGCCATCAGATATATCGGAGCAGCCAGGGTGGTCACAAATATCTGAACAGGATGCTTAGCCAAGTTGCCAATCGCTAGCGCTTGGTAGCGTATCGTAGTTTTCCCTCTCTGTCACTCTTGCATATTAGTGCGACAAAGACAGTTAACTTTCGCTAGCGATTGGCAACTTGGCTAAGCACCCAGGCCTCCCTTGTCGCGGCTTTAAAATGCATGTTTAGATATTTTTAAGCAACGTGGCCGCTTTGATATATTTGATGGCTGTAACTATTTTAGAGTTTGTACCAACGGCAGCACACTTAAATGTACATCAGACGACTCAACAGAGCCACGCTATAATGTCACCTAAATCTATTTAATGTTTTACATACATTTCTTGTTTAAATTTATTACATTTCTTATTTTGTTTTGTATTTTGTTTTATTTTATTTGCATGACGCATTGGTTTTTATTAACTGTAATGTCGTGTAAACATATGTTTCAATATAATAAAGTAAATAAGTAAATCGATGGATCTTATTACTAATACAATAAGGTCTATAGATGCACAGCTAATACTCGTAATGTGTACGTTGGTACCTATGACCTTTTGTAACGTACATTTGTTACTTTGACAAGGTAACTTTAGGATCCTCTGAAGCAAATACGTTTTCGTGAAATTGTGTGCACTTTGCAGATTAGATTCAAGAATTGCTTATTTTCAGAATTAAAGTCAGGTAGGGTAATATTTTTAGTTGACTGTCAAGATACCTAGACACACACATAATATTATATCATCAGCCAATTTATGTCCACTGCTGGGCATCGGCCTCTCCTATTACTTACGCTTCTTCTATTACGTATGAGGTAACAGCCATAATAATAGACAACGTTTCAAAATTGTCGGTGTCCCTAAATCGAAAACCATTTCGAGATATTACAAAAATATATTTTTAATTTTTTTTGTTATATTTTTGTCAAAAATATTAAAAATAGTTTAAAGGGAAAATGACGTCACATTGCTGATTCAGTGCTGCCACTATAACCAAGAATCTTGTGTTTGGAATGTCACTTGTGTTTGGCAGTGACATTTGACACTTGTTACCGTTTTTCGTCGTTTTCTTTCGTGTTTGAAACATCACTTGTGACGTCATTTTGCTGAATCTTGACGTTTGTAACTTACGCTCTTTCTGTTCGAAGAAGTAATAAAAAGGGATTTGTGCTCCAATATAGCATTTTTTGTGAAAAATAAAAAATACTTGTACCTATGTTTTAATATTGAGTTCTTTCAAAACAATAAAAACTAGCGCTAAAAAATATAAAATGTTGTCAATTGCCACGCTAGGTTGGCGATCGCAGTAATATATCAATTATAACGACACCTGCGCGTTAACAATTTTTAATAAATGGTCAGTCAACAATTCAATTCCTTAGATGACTCTGAAGATTTAGGAATACGTAAACTAAATTATAATTTTATTGTGGATTGTCATTTCAAAGAGGCTTTTTTCCTGTCTGTCAACAGGGGTTATGTTTTCTATATTTTCATAAGAGAAATAATCTCTATTGACAAAGTGGAAATGAGCCTTTTTAAATAGACGCTAAGAACGAAACGCGTGCTATAATCAGGCATTATACATGTGCTGCTACGTATAGTCCATTTCAAATACGAATTCCCGATGCCACTCGATACTTTTGTCATTTAATTGGTTAGCTACAAATTGGCACGTGTCGTACACCGATGCATGCATAAAATATCACGCCACAAAAGGGTCTGGCCCGGTTTCTTTTGCTATCACTCCTATTGTTGACGCCTAATGACTTTGTCAAGTGGAATCGGGCATTCGTATTTGAAATGGAATAAATATGAAACAATGTGTACAAACAAATTCTAGTGCAGATACTCGTACATTTAGGAAATGTATCTTAATACTTTTTTCACCGATTTTCCAAAAAAAAATATCCTCCCCAAACTTTCACTTTAACATGCATATTTAAATGCATTTTCCATTCAAAATTGACGTATAAATAACCCCTCTCATACACAAGCCTATACAAATTGGTTTTAATTAAATTGACAATTAATTATCATGTCTCGGCCAATCAAGCAGTCCTCGAAATTGATTCAGCAAATTATTCCAAAATTGATTGAAAACGATCAAATCATTTGAACGGCATTTGGTATTACTTTTGTTGTATTCTTGCTTTAATTAATTTCTAAGTTCTGAGGCCACTAAGAGATATTCATCCTTTATGAAGATACTAATTTGGTTTTATTGATGTTGAAATTTCTTTAAGCAAATACTAGGATTGTGTTATGTTATAAGGTTACCTACGTCAATACGCCCTAAAAAACACCGCCTAAACTTTTTTTAAATATGGTTTTGGAAAATTTATATCTACATGTACCAAATAACATTCAAGCTTTTCTGTAGGTGTAATAAAATCGGCGAAGGGCATGTCGGGCCATGCTTAGTGTAGGGTTCCGTAGTTATTGAAAAATGGGTAGGCCGATTATGTTCAAAATAGTTCATCGATCAGACTTATTTCATTGTTCCGAGGGTGAATTCACTAAGGTCTCTTTATTTGTCTTGTGTTACTGTAAACCTTAATTTGTGTAATAATTTTGTGTAAACTGTATTATTTAAGTTCTTGATATTCTTGCCTTTACACTGTCGCAATGGGAAACTGTAATGATAGTTGTAAAATTTAAATAAATAAAATAAAAAAATAAAAATTTTAAGGTATTCTTTAAGCCCACATTATTGTTTTTTTTTTCATATTTTTTGGACCGACGGATCAAAAGTAAGAGGTCACTTTTTTATTCTGGTTTATCTCCAAAACTATTGACTTCAGAAAAAAACTTCCTTAGGTTATTCTTTTTCAAATATCTATTCAACGATATCACACATTATAGGATTACAGCAAAATAAAAAAATAATTCCCACTTTACTTCTAGAGGAGGTACTGGAAAATTCTGTTTTATTCTACCACTTTGTTCATCAATCAACAATTTAAATTGATAACAAATTTAACTAAAATTAAAAAAATAAATATAGAACTTATCTACCTATTAAAAAAAATCTCATCAAAATCCGTTGCGTAGTGTTAAAAAAGATTTAAGCGTAAATACAAAGGGACAGAAAAAGTGACTTTATTTTTTACTATGTAGTGATTAAAATTTACCTAAACAATCTACCTATAAAACCACTTTATTAACGGGATTAATATTAAGCTAAGTATACATGTACGAAATTGCATATTTCTAGCACTAACGGCCACTGAGCTAGTGATTTTCAAATGTTATGTCTATTTTTATGAGTATATTTTACAGAATATTGAACTGAAACTAAGATGAAGAGTTTGATCCCAACACGGACGGGATTACTGCTCAAAATATCTCTAACCTCATTTCAAACTGCAGACCCACAACACCTAATAATAACGTTGTACATTGTCGTGTCATGGCAAACTTAGTTTAATCGAATATCAAAATGTCGGTCAAACTTGGACCCTTACCATTTTATAACAACAGTAGTTTGAAACTCATTTGAATCTCGCTCGTAGTTTTATTAGTACGCTGCCGGCGATTTATTTAGTTATTTAAGCTTCCGTAGCTTAGTTGCTAGTGACCCTGCCTACGAAGCTGGAGGTTCCGGGTTCGAATCCCGGCGAGGGCATTATTTGTGTGTTTATTTATCACAAATATTTGTTCCTTGGTCATGGCTGTCTATGTATTTAAGTATCTATATGTATCTATCTATTATATATATCGTCGCCTGATGCCCACATCACAAGCCTTAATTGAGCTTACCGTGGGACTAGGTCGATTTGTGTAAGATGTCCCAAGATATTTATTTAATTAAGGCTAAGCCACGATGCGTGTGCACTGTGTGCAGTACATGCAAATACGCGTGGCTTGCACGTTGTAGCGGGTTCCCTCCATCTCGCATAATTTTTTTTTGTCCGAAACGCTTAGGACATAACAGACTTGGCATAATCATATTGAGGCAGAAACGTCACTTGGTCTAAATAACAATATTTCGAACATTATTTTGCCCGAAACTATCTTGGCATATTATTGTTTACGCCGATTGTTATAAGACAGAAATTAGATTTGAATATTTTTTTGGCATATAGTCACATGTTTCGTCAGGCAAAATTTGTTAAAAGGGTGAAAATGTCTGCAGTGAGCGAGCGAAGCGAGCGAACAAAACCTTCCAGGCAGATCCTACTCGGATAGGTTAGATTAGGTTATAATTTGGCATATAGCCACATGTTCGAAACTTATTTTACATACATTTTTCGTCAGGCAGAATTTGTTGTGAGGGTGAAAATATCTGCAGTGAGCGAGCGAACAAAACCTTCACCTTCCGGGGCAGATCCGACTCGGATAGGTTAGGTTATTTTTTTTTAGCAACCTAGAATGTACTCAGCTCAGTAACACAGTAAGTAACGTGCAGAATATTACTACTACCTCCATCATATTGAGAGGTTGTAATTATTCCTTCTTTGTTATGCTAAAACAAACTATGCCGATACTTTTTATGCACATCCAGATTATGCCTCATCATAAATACCTAGGAGCATCGAAATTATGCTCATATAATATTCGAACAACTCGAAATCTGCCACAACGAAATATGCTAAAGTTGAGTATGCCACAACAGTGTCTGCACAAAACTCATTATGACAACAACGATATAAACGTTACGATCTAACTTGTTGTTATAGCAGGATATTAAATTTCATTGATAATCTGTTAGTTTTTCAATTTAAATGATTACTTGTTTGTTGGTATTTTAAAATATCTCTTTGAAATATTTATGATCATAAAAATGTATAAAAAGGGTCGTGGCAATTTGACGCTGTCGTAATCATAAATCACAGAATACATAAAACGCCGCGTGGTGACGGCAGTAAGAATACAATTGTCACCACCCCAACTCCTCCTGCGGGTGTAAGAGTCGACTAAGGGATTGAAGAGTCACTGACCATTCATTTATTAAGCATTGATGATGGACAGCAGCATCATCATAATGGACACATTACTGCGATCGCCAACCCGCTTGCCCAGCGAGGCGATAATGGGCAGTACCTCCTGATGCGTTCACGTTTAGTGGAAGAGGCCTAAGTCCAGCGGACTTAGATAGGCTGATGATGATATGCAGACATAAATATTTTCATAGAATGCGGGAATGCTGCCTGTGTGATGGGTACCTTGCCACCAGGGGAAGGTTTGGAGGTGAACGTGTAGGTTGTATATATACTTTTATAGGTTGCTTTTAAGGTTTTTATTGTATAGTTACTTTTCATTGTTTTTCAAGTTAAGTTTAGTTATTTTTGTAAGTTAGGTTAAGTTATTTTTTAAGTTTGATTTAATCATTTCCTTGTTCATGTATTATACCTAATTTTAATTTATTTTCAAATAAATTTATTTTGATAGAATGATCAAATTGACGTTGTAAACACATTCGTAGTAAGGGTACTAGTGACCTAAACAAACAGACAAACTTTGGATGATTAGTAGTAGGTGCCAGTTTGAGTGGCTTTAGTTACTGCAATAGTTTTATTAACATTGTATTGAGACGGAATCCGTCAGCGGAGTGTGAAATATTATTATTAGAATTTTTGGACTCTAATACATTCACCACAGTACACGTGTATGTTTGTCTGTCTTTTGCTTCCTATACGCAACTCCTTTGCTCAAAGGTTAACTGGAAGAGATCCCTTACAGGGATAAGTTCGCCTTTGTCATCATCATCATCATCATCAGCCTATGATAGTCCACTGCTGGACGTAAAGGCCTCTCCTATTAACTATGCGTATAGACGCATTATGAGGTAAATGCCCATAATCGCCACGCTGGGTAAGCGGATTGGCGATCGCAGTAATGTGTCCACTATGATGACGCTGCTACCCGTCATCAATCTTTTATGAAATAATGGTCAGTGACACTTCAATCCCTTAGTCGACTCTTAAGACACCCGCAGATTATTGTAATGAATTCTTTGATATATTTTTACTATGATTTTGACGATGTATAATTAATACCAATAAATGTCTTATCTTGTCTAGTTTATTTCAATGCACTACTGGGTCGAGTTTTATAAGTTACATTTTACAATTTCGCTGTTTGCCTCTCTAACACATGCACGTATTGGATATAAAGAGATGTAAGCAGCAAAATTGTAACTTTATAAAACGCGACCCTGAACATTAAGGTCTTATGTAAAACTACAAAGAATTGTAAATAGGAAAAGAAATAAATTGACATAAGATAATGTGGTAAATAGATCTACGTACCAAATTTAATAGTTGAATGCCTATTTAATGACGTCAATCAATGAAACAGGCATTTTAACACGCTACTAAATATTATAATACTCGTCAGACTAACCGAAGCGTTTTGAAATCCCAAGCCACTCATAAACTGGTATTAATAATGCATTTAATTTTAGTTGCAACACGAAATTGATAATACGAGTATAGTGCAGTTCATATAAAATATACAATTTAAATATTAGATGTCATTTACCAAAGAACGTACGGCCATGTGGTGACGGCAGTAGGAATACATTTGTCACCACCCCAACTCTTCCTGCGGGTGTCGTAAGAGTCGACTAAGGGATTTAAGTATCACTGACCATTATTTGATAAAAGATTAATGATGGGCAGCAGCGTCATCATAGTGGACACATTACTGCGATCGTCAATCTGTTTGCCCAGCGTGGCGATTATGGGCATTTACCTCCTAATGCGTCTATACGCATAGTTAATAGGAGAGACCTACGTCCAGCAGTGGACTATCATAGGCTGATGATGTATACAAAAAAAATACCGAAGTTAACCAACGCTGAAGGTGGGATTGAAACCCACGTTTGTAAAAAAGTAAGATTAGAAAAGGAATTGAAGTGTCCCTGAAAATTATTTCAATGAAAATTTATGATGGACAATCGCTTATGTTTTTGAACTTTTAAAAACTGTTCACATCCTATGGTTACATTAGCGCACTAATAGCGGGAGCGGTAGCGTAAACAGTTTAAAAAAATGTTTATTTAATTTTAATTCCGGAGCCGTGTAATCGCTTGAACACTTTGAGCTCGCATAAACAGACAGCGGTGAGTGGTTACAGTAGCAGAGCTAAAGCGGATGAAATAGCGGGAGCGATTTTCGCTATAAATTCAATTTCAACTTCTGCGCTCGGCTATAGAAATATTTTGTGAGGAATTAGAACAAAAACCTCTGTCGTGTCATGTTATATAATATATATAAAACAGCTGGCAAGCTTTTTTAGTTTATGTATTTTGATTTCATTTATCCTATTTACAGATCTATTCAATACATAATAAGTGTATTGCTAGTAGAATTCAGTTTGTCTAGTGCATAAAAAACAACGGTTCTCGTAATTTGTCATTACAAAACAATGATAACATTCTAACCCACATGATTTTAACATTAAAATCTAAACTTTCTGTCAACTGCAAAAGTCATAAATTTTTATGTCAAAGTCATGTGGGTTAGAACGTTATCGTGTAACCACGTCGTGTTGTCAGTTTTATCAACTTGAAATTTTAACATTGTTTCATGAACCTCAATAATGTAACATAGATAGCGAAGTTTAGCGCCAGCAATATTAAAACTGTAAATTATTACGTCGTTTGTTTTTATTTTCATACCATCAAGAGCGACATACGTAATATGCAATCTCCTGCGACAAGAGAAGTCATATAACATCATATTATATCACACATAAGTTTTCAATCATTAAAACAAAGCAAACATACTTAATCTAAAGTATCCCGTAAAAGAGGTATTTTATTAAATCATCACAGCAGGGCGCTAAGACAAGTTGCCAATCGCTAACGCTTAATCGTCAATCGTAAAGGCAGCTAACTGTCTTTGTCGCACTAATATGAAAGAGTGACAGAGAGGGAAAACTACGATAGGTACGTTACTAAGCGTTAGCGATTGGCAGCTCTGCTAAGCATCCTGTTAAGAATCTCTCCGCTTGTCACCAAGACACCTCCCTCAAAGCAAGCTCATAAAAACAGCACTATGCAAAATCTGTGTTTGCTAAATATGAAACCCCATTAGGGATCACAGGCGCACGATTTACTACTGAGTTTATTTAAATTGCTATGCTAATGCGTCCTTTAAAACAAGCGCTAAAAGAGCTTAAGTCGCGTGTGATTCGTATGTTTATACGTCGTTTTGCGTTTCAAAATTTGGACTTTAAAAGGACTCAAGTCGTGCGTTTTCGGTATGATAATGTGTCATTTAGTTTGCATAGGGATTTGAATATTAAATGGAGGTTTTCTGTAACGTAATTCTTGTTGGTAGTTTTGATCGCGGGTGTAAACAGTTTTTGCATATTGTTAGTGTAAGCCGAGAGGGGAATTTATTGAAGTTTTGTCTCTTGTTGTTGAACAAAAGTTGAGACAGAAATTGGGGGTGATGTTTTCATTTGCTTGTTAATGAATGTACAAAAAGTAGGGTTTTATAAAGTGTAGTTACGTGTACAAAACCTGTCTTTTTTTTAATTCTTTACATATTAATATTTCGAATATTATAAGGGTGTTTCTATGCGATTTTTTTACGCTTTTTTATTGTTCATTACCATCACCACTTTATTTTCCATTTTATAAAAGCAAACGAGACTATTACTTATGCCAGAATAGCAGACAAACATGCATCTGCTGCACGATAACCGAAAATGACTCTACTATTTATACGCAGTTCGTCAACAATTTGGGAATGGTAATGACTTGATTGGTGCTACAGAATAATCGCATAGAACTACCTACCCATAATCGGTTTCGGAATCAAAATCGATTGAAATCTCTCTAGTTTTCATAATAATCTTAGTTAGTAAAGCTATCCGACATAATCATTTTACTCAGTTAAGTTGTAAAAAATGCATGTATTACAACAATACGTAAATTAACAATGCATTTAAATGGCAGGCACTAAATTTGTCATATATAATAAAAGCCAGGCATTTTATTCCATCAAAACAATACCAGTGACAGTTTTAAAACATTGTAAAAAGACTACGAGTAAAATGTCTTTAGACGGCGTTCGAAAAATATAAGTTCCTAAGTGTCGGCCATTTTGAAAATATCCACAAAATGGCGAGAGCTTCCAACTGTCACTCAAATCCTAAATAAACGTTGCCAAATAATAGCGCGTCGCAATACTCTTGTGATTGCTAGCGTTATATGGCGCGCCGACGGCGTTCGGTATTGGTACATTTATCGCATCCGCTAGATGGCGCATTGCAGTTCTTTACCATGATTTTTTTATGGAATAGGGGGCAAGCGAGTAGATGTATCGCCTGATGGTAAGCGATCACCGTCGCCCATGGACACCCGCAACACCCGTGGTATTACAAGTGCGTTGCCGACCTTTATGATGGGAATACGCTCTTTTTTTGAAGGTTTGAAGATCGCAACGGTTCGGAAGCACTGCAGGTGACAAATCATTCCAGAGTTTCGTTGTGCGAGGCAGGCAATTTCTAGAAAAACGCACGCGTAGCCTATTACGATGGCGGAAAGACGCTGCAGGGATAAATATAAATGGGCATGATGACTGGCAAGTCAAATCAACATCTTTTTTCGAACAGTTAAAACGGTCGGCACTATGAAGCTTTGTATGAAATACACAAAAGTGACGTCACGTTTGTGTACTGCCAAATGACCTTCTCTTTTAAGGTCTTTCCAATTAATTAAATAGAAGTTTTGTACAAATATTACTGCAGCCCTTTAGTAATACCTAGTTTCTTAGTGTTTTATGTCGTGCATAATGTGAAATAATTTATCTTAACTACAGTTATCAATTGTAACACATTTTTATAAGTTTTCATGGAAACATTCTCAGTGGTAACTTACTATTAAATTTCTCGGGAACTTTTGAGTATGTTCCTGCAATTTAAAGAATGTTCTATAACTTGTACATTGCTAGTTCTACCCAACGCAGTATCTATTGGAGTAGTCTTCATATTAAAATGAACTGGATTATTCGGTGCGTGTCGTTGACGTGACATGTTCCAATGCGAGTAGTTTTGGATATCTTATCTTATAACTTATCTTATATTAGAACGCTTGAAATAGGGGAGCTATTTTGTTGAATGACAGCTGGGGATTGCATTTTTGATAGTTTCTGGATAATATTTGATATTATATGAAAGCCTCTATTTTTAGAATTGAACGATTCAACGTTTAGGTCAACGTCTGTGTTTATCTTTTTATTTATTGAGATATTTCACATGAATTTGTAATGAAAACCAGGAACATATCACTTGTGACTAATGTTTTATTAGTTACTGTGATAAATATGGAATTTTACTCGTAATTATACATCATAGGTGTACATCATCAGCCTATTATAGTCAAATGGACATAAGCCACTCATTTTACGTATATTATAATTATGTACCTATGGATTCATCGCATTCATCAGTTGGCGATCACAGTAGTATGCCCATCGTCAATTTTCATTTAAACGAATGTTGAGTGACACTTTTTAAGCACTATTTATTAGGAATTTGCGTTCACATCTATTTATTGTTTTAACCAATTTTAATTAGAGTTTATTAAAATAGATTTAGAGTTGAAAATTAAAGTAGAAACTTTAATTGTTTTTTCCGAAAAAAACGAGCCGTTTGGTAATAATCGGATTTTTTCCGGAAATTTTCAACGCTTCATCGGCTACATTGTCGATTTCAATTCTAAATATAAAAGGGTATTCTAAATCCTTCATTGCCTGACCTTAATACTAAGACCGATATAATTAAGATCCAGCGTTTAATGAAATTCTTCAGGGTCTTAAAAGGCTGAGAGATAATAAACCCTTTTCTATTGAGATTTTATTAACTGGTAGGTTAACCAATATAAACGAATACAAAATACTATAATTACCTATGAAATATTTTTTCCGGTTACCGCGAGAACTACTCATGAAATAAAACTATGAAAACGGATTAACTCGCGTATATTAATTAACTTTAACTTCATTCCGACGTTTCGAACACTTTACAGGGTTCGTGGTCTGCGGGCGGGATTTCATACCTATCTATGAGTAAAAATATTTCATAATTTTAATCTACTCTTTTTGTAGGTTGTTGTTGTAATTCCTAGGGCACCCCGGAGGTGCATAGGGCCTCCACAAGATCCTTCCACGTTTTTCTGTCATGAGCAACCTTCTTGGCTTCGCTCCTGGTCAGGCCTACGAGCTACGGCTCGCAATTCGCTATCCACGCTTCTTTTCCACGTGTGTACAGGGCGACCACGAGCTCGTTTTCCACCTTGAGGCCTCCACTCAAAGGCGATAATCAAGGATCGAACAAACGCCCGTCATTTTGAAAACATAACCCTGTTCCATACAGTAGTAGCTACTCTATAGTCAGTAGCGATCTCCTAAATACATACTATGTGATAGTGTTTCTAAAAAATAATCTTATGGATTAAAATAAGTTAACATCAAGAGATAAGGAAGTCTCTACTGTAAGGAACAGGGTTATGTTTTCAAAATGACGGGCGTTTGTCCGATCCTTGGCGATAATAGCGAGGTTCATTGCTCCTCTTCGCAGAGTATGCCCGATCCTTCTCCACTTACGCTGCGCTACTTTTTGGGCGATTGGAATCTGACGGCACATGTTCCGCAAATCCTTCAAATTATTATACTTCAAAGCACATGCGTACGTTAAATGTGTAGGTAATACATAAAAAACAATCAGATAAATATCTGTTCTTTATTTAAAAAATTGAAGTTTTGGAAGTAGATTTTCACGGAAAGACTATTTTTGATATTATTTATTTTGGCAAAATCTAATGTCAAAATCAAATTTTGTCAAT
>JALPQI010019749.1:0-28240 GCA_025490895.1 Thaumatotibia leucotreta | reverse complement strand
TTTCCAAAATTGTTATCTCAAAAAAATACCGAATGTCTCCTAAGACAGCTTCCTTGTATCTTCTATAGTTTCTGATTTCCCCATACTGTCCCACTTAAAAAAAAAACACCCTGTATATCTTAGAAAAAGATTGCATAAAGAAAGGTCTAATGATAATATACACAAAAACCTATCACAAGTTCCTCTGTGGAGTACGAAATTGTGGCAAGAATTGCAGTATTGCGATACAGCGAGGAAATGCCGCCAGCATCCTCGGTACAATGCCACAGGAGGCAATCTTAGGTTAGGTCTTAGGTTAGGTTAAGTAGATTCATCATCATCATCAACAGCCCCCAGTCGTCCACTGCTGGACATAGGGCCTTCCCCAATTCACGCCACCAGAGATAGATAAGTAGATTAGTTAGATTAAATCAATGTATTCAAATTGTAGTATTGAAAGTAATTTGATTAAAAAATAATCATCTATTTTTGATTTTAAAAATAAAATATAGAGGCCCAGATCTACGCGTATGTAATCTAGGTACCTAATGCATGATTTGTCCATGTACTTTTAGGTTAATAGACGCGATGCAATGAAATAAAACACTCAAAAAACGTTATATTGAACGTAAACAAGTTATTTTGCTATCAAAATTAATGAAGACATTTAAAGTGGCTATTACAAACTTGATCAAAATGTTGTTTCTTTCGCGATACCCGTGGATAACTTATTAAAACTTTGTCACATCAAAGACACCTCCAGGTGTGTCTACGTCAAAAGTAAATGTATATTTTCCACCTAATGGCTGGGTGATAGAGTTTAAAACTGTGAATTTTACTTCGACCACTTTTTTATGATGATTTTATCCCATTCATACAATATTTTGTATTACAGTTATAGTAGTGTGAAAATCTATTCAGGCGATAAATTCAAGCAGGCTGGATTCATTTGACTACCTTATCATTAAATAAAATTAAGAAAACGGATTTATGAATTAAATTTAACTTCATTCCGACGTTTCGAACACTTTACAGGGTTCGTGGTCTGCGGGCGGCTCACCCGTTTTATTTCACGTGTAATCCTCGCGGTAACCGAAGAAAATATTACTTTATCATTAATTAAGTTTTTTAGTTACCTACACTTAATTTATGACCACAATATTATTTTTAATAATTTATGAGCAGCTATTATGGCAGCTACTTCAAATTGTTTATCAACTACATAACGTCATCATGTTCCAAGACATGCATATCAAAATATCCATGCTTAGGTACCAGTTTTATTCTAGCTTGTTCATTAAATAAAGTAGCCATCGTAAGATCAGTCTCTACTGTTACACAATAGTCCCATGTAGTTCTAACAGCCATGGAACTTTAAATTGATTCTTCTGTTTTATGTTTAAGAATCCAATATCCAAAAGCATTCGCTGAAAAGTCGTCAAAATCAAAATAATTTCAGATAATGCTTAATGCAAAAGTTCAGGCCCAAAAAAATGCGAACTTCAGAGACGATTTCAACAATGTTATACTTGAAATAGTTAATAAAAATTGTAGACACGAGATTCACAGTTTATTATAGTATCGGTATTGTAGTTTAGTTAAGACCCATAGGGAAACTAAATGACCTAAAATGGTAAAATAAGAAGAAACACTACTTAAATCCAGAAGTTTAAATAAAAGTCCATAATTATGGAAAATTTGATATAAAGATCAACCACAGGATCCGAGAAGATAGGCAAATAGCCCTTCTTTATAATAACAGCCATACAAAGGTATGGTCTCATATAAAAAAAAAGAATTATACAGCAATGGCTACTTTATTTCGTGAACAAGCCTTACCAAAAGAGAAACGAGTAAATCCCCAGCTCTAGGTTCGCTTACTGAATTAGGTTAGCCCCGAAACTGTAAAACGCAAGTTTTGTGCCCAAGCCCGCGCGATCGCTGCAAACTTCGCATTAAAAATGCAAGCGGTGTTGCACCGCCAAAGTGCGCCGTACGTGCGAATGTAATCCTCCTCGAGTGAATCAATTTCCTAGAACACACTTACGGTAGGTTATTCTGTTGGGATAGTGTAGCAGTTAAGCTTGGATACACGGATAACGCAGATACATTCGTATCTATAAATGGCTTGCGAGTTTAACTTGATTTAAACTTTCACGATTATCACTCATATTTTAAAGACAAACGGGTCGTAATCGTATAAACTTACGTTTAATTATATCCTGACGATTCGGGCATGACGTTACACTCGTGGTCGCAGGCAGACTCATGCCCGAAATGTCAGGATATAAGCGATTAAGACCAGTTTGTCTTTAAAATATAATCTTCAATAGAGTTCTGAGATTGAGGTCGGGAGTAGGCCGATCGAAAGACAACCTCCTGTATTTGTATGAAACGTTCCTTTTTTGTCTCCAAAAATGTATCGGAATCTGGTAACAAAAAAGGAAAGGGAATTTTAGTGGATCTTGCTCAGCATCATTGACTCTACTAGCCTATCAATTTTAATCAATATGACGTGATCCTAATGTACAAACTTTTGAGAAATGCCTCCTTACTCATTATTGTTTTACATAATTATTAAAACGTCTTTTAATACCCACAATACAAGCTTTATTTGAGCTTAACGTGGGGCTTGAGAATTTATTATGTAGAATAAAACGTCTGCTGACAACCGAAACTCACTATAAAAACTGTCACTACTCTTAGCAACCTCTTATGTCAGTATTAAATCAGAACTTAGATACGATCTCTATTTCAAGTAGGTATTTGTTACTTAGTGAGTTTTGGTTGTCAACCGACGAAAATATACTTACTTTTATCTGCTATACTGCCTATACACTCACATGGGTACAAGATAGGTATTCCAAATGATTTCGCGCGTAATGTACCAAAAATACATAATTTCACTCTAAGTATTCTGTCATATTTTCCAGCCCATGTCAGAATAATGAATGTCCATATATTACGAGTACCTATATAATAAATATCGCCATCGGCTGAAGTTTGTATCGTGCCTCTCGGATGTTGTTATCGGCCTAGCTCAGGCTCTCACGGGAGTCGCAACAAATCCTTTGACTTGATTCAGCCGGTCCGTATTAAAACAGAATGTTATTTTCGTAATTCGGATATTTTGTTTATTTAATCAAAGATACTTTACGATATGTCAGATCTTCCTGCTACTTGATATAGTTTTCTGGGTATCACGTACAAATTTCGATAGTTGGACGGCAGTTCCAATAGAAATTTACTGCTTGAAGTTTTGTAAATTTAAATGCTCTCTTAAGTGTGTAGTTAAGAGTGACGCAGGAGAACGTAACTATAATAACTAGTTACAACAAAAAGTGATCGATCCACACACATTAGTACATTACGACACAAGTGCGAAAAACATGAAATTCGAAACGAGTGGCGATGTTTTAAAACACGACCGATAGGAAGTGTTTTAAATCGAGTTACGAATTTCGTTTTTGCACGTGTCTCGTATGACATTTTTTAGTACAGATGGCCCCCCGAAGTTTTGGACCTGACGTAAAATGACACACGTCTAGAGGTGTGCGCCACGCCGTACCCACGCCGCCGCGGGACCCACGCCGCCGCCGCCGCCGACGTTTTCAAAATCCACGCCGTGACAAAAATTTTACGGAATAAAATCATTTAAATTACGCGCCACGCTGATCATATTGACATTAAACAACAATATGCTTGCGAATATCGACAAGCGGTTCCCTCTGACCGAAAAGATTGTATGCACAGCGTTTCTGGATTGCAGATTTTTAGATATTGATACGCACCTACGAAAAAAATAAACTACTTGGGCAGAATTCTTTCCAATTGTACAGATTTCTTTTACAGAATTCCAAGTCTACACATTCCCAATACTACAGATTCCCAATACTACAGATTTACAAACCTACAGAATCCCAATACTTTAATATTCCAACATTACGGTTTCCCATGTCTACAGATTTTCAACATTACTGATTGATTCCTATGTCTACAGATTCCATACTCGTATTCCCTAGATTTCACGTCTACTGATTCCCAACTGTAATGCTTTTTTCCGGTTATTCGCGGATCGTCTAGAACGCAAAATGACAAGTGTGTTGTTTTGCCTACATTGCAGTTTGACCATCGAGCATTATACCAAGACCTTAGATTGACTTGAAAGCAAATTACCCAACACGCAGAACGACAAGAACGCATTTTGCCTACTATTGTCTTTTGTTTTTGCGAGTACAGTCACAAACAGTCACTAGGTATAGGTAGGTTAGGTTCGTTAGGTATCTACAAATGGCCGAAGTCCAAATTGCCACCCCGCGTAAGCGGGGCTCCGTCGATATCGGTTTGAAGTTATGATAAAACGGAAAAAATACTGTAGACGTTTTGCGTTGTAGACCAGTTGCTAGTGTTGTTACTGAGCCTTTGTATGCAAAAAATATATTTTCTACTTACTATCTGAAAAGGAATCATCAATATTGGTGATTAATAACTAATGACAATAATATTTTATATATGTATGTATATATAGTAATTATATGGAGTGTATATATGTAATGTATCTATTTATATATGGAATATATATGTTAGTTCGTGCATAAGTGCTTCTTTTAGTAAGTATTTTATTATTTTAGTTGCACCGCCCACAATCTCTCTGCTTTGCCTAAAGGTTGACTGGTAGAGAATGCCTTATGGCATTAAGTCCGCCTTTTGTACGTCAAGTTTTTTTCTTTTGTGCAATAAAGGTTAAATAAATAAATGACCCACGCCATCTGGTTCAACTTTTGATTCTGTATCATTAAACTTTAGCAATCCACTGTTCAGGCATTTTGCATTTTACTCATAGCACTATGAAGGCAGTATACGAAGTAGGCATTTTGCGTTTAAGTAAATTTGGGATTTCGATTGCACGTTGGGTAAACAACAAGTTGCAGTGTAGGCAACACAACAAACTAGTCATTTTGCGTTCTAGACGATCCGCGAATAACCCCTTTTTTCAGCACACTTGCTTGTAAGTCGTAACGTAGGTCTTATTGAACCGCTTTTAGGCTTGTAATCCTAGGTATTACTAGCTGTATGTTTTTTCATTATATTATATTCTTCACATCGTCGATCCCACAGTGTCTGAAGACAAAAGTCTTCAATCAGTACTTCCTACCCGTCATGACGTACGGAGCCGAAACGTGGACACTGACGGTACGGCTGGTCCACAAGTTCAAGGTCGCTCAACGAGCTATAGAAAGGGCAATGCTCGGCGTCTCTTTGCGGGATCAAATCAGAAACGAGGTTATCCGGCAGAGAACCAAAGTGATCGACTTAGCCCACCGTGTTAGCAAGCTGAAGTGGCAGTGGGCTGACCATATTATCCGTAGAACCGACTGGTTAAACAAGTTCTTGAGTGCAAATCGCTTCTCGGCTAGCGTAGTGTAGGACGCCCTCAGGCAAGTTGCAGCAACGATTTGCGCAGGATGGCTGGCACGAGCTGGATGCGAGCAGCCAAAGATCGAAAACGGTGGCGTGAAATTGGGGAGGCCTATGTCCAGCAGTGGCAGCAGTGGACTGCGATAGGCTGATGATGATAATGGAATATTTTTTTCATTATTTACGTTACGGCCACCATAGGAGGTTTAATGACTGTCTATTAACTGATTCTATTAATTTCAGTGTTTGCAATTGATGATTTTTGTGCTTCTTGAATAAGATATTTTTAGAGGAAAAAGGTGGAAGCTTTTAAACAAATTGGCATTTGAAAAAATTTGCTGTCGCTTTAGAAATAGACAACTGCAGCTTCGCCTCATAATACCTACGTAAAATTGGCGAAAACATGGTTTTGTGTTCCCTGTTTCCTCCTCCAAAAATATGCCAATTTGTAACAATTTTTTTTTCATAAGCATTTTAAGAAAGGTATTTCTCATGTCGGTATGTTTCCTCTTTTTGGACAGAATACGAAATATTTATTTATGAGTATATTAAACGCATATAAAATTTGGCTTGCAGTTTTTGTTGGCTTGTAATAATAACGTCAAACAAAGCAAAATATACAAAAATAGATTTTAGATTTAAAAAAAAAATTTCGTGTGTTTATACACCGATGTATGACTAGCAGTGTGAGTATTTGAAATCCGCAGTACCTATTGGGAACCTATACTATTGGGAATCTGTAGTGTTGGGTATTTGTAGCATTTAAAATTCGTATTATTGGGAATATGTACAATCAGGAATGCATACTATTGACAATATCTGAAGTATTATCTCTTATCTGTGGTATTAGGAATCTGTAGACGACTCGATCCAGGCCTACTACCGTGTTTTTCGCGGTAGGGCCGCTGTGCGAGTTAACAAAATAATTTTCGTACACCATAATTATGACAATTGTCGCATAAAATGCAATCTATAACTTTGTTTCGTGTTTGTTTTTTTAATAATAAACTTGTCCTAAACAATATCTAGGTTTTTAATACCTTCTCATCCTTATATTGTATGAACGTACAGGGTAATCATTTGACCTTGACGCCGGCGTGGCGCCGCCACGCCGGCAAAATTTTGCGGCGCGCCGCCGCCGGCGATTTCTATGCCGGCGCACACCTCTACACACGTCTCGCACTAGAGCCTAAAAAAGGCACCATCCGTACTAAAAATAATCTTTTTATTCCTTACTTACCTAAAAACACAAGGCGCAGACCGCGCAGTGTCACTTCTTACATGCCGCGCCGACTCTCAAGTTAAGGGCAGGTTTTGAGCGTCACTTACACTTTCATATTTTTTTCGTACGAATCTGAACTGTAATGCTCAAACTTTAGTGATGCACTAACCAGCTTGAACTGGTTATTTGGTAGAGTAAACAGTGAGCAACACGCAAACCTCACTTAACAGTTTGACGTCGCGAGGCGAGGTACCTAATCTCTGTAATATTAAAATGACATTTTATGTGTTGCCAGTTCAAATCTTTCGCAAGTGTTGCGCGTAAAAGTGACGGTCTTGACAGCGGGTTGTAACATCAAACCACTGTTTTGAATTGTTTCGTTTGTCCATTTCATTTCATTTTACAAGAAAAGAACAGGTAAGTACCTACCTGAAAACTAAAAAAACTATGTATTTAATGTTTCATTTTCCTATAGTTTCGTGAGTTGATATGTATGGCTATAGCTTAGACATTCGTCTACTTGAAGTTTAAATGACGTATATTACAAATATGAATAATTATATAAAACATGACGATCGTATACTATTAAGTACCTATTACTCCGCAGAAGTTAGCGGAGGTTTGAACTCATTCTACATACATGTTACTGAACATGTGCTATCGGCGTCACTTTTATAAACATTTGCAATTTTGAACTTTTTCATCGGTCCTAATCGGCATCGGCACACAAACGCTTCCTGTTTATAGTCAAGTAAATAAATAGTGCATTGGGGCGGTAAGTAAGAATTTGCGAACGAGTGTGAAAGTAAAGCCCAAGCCGAAGGCGCGGGCTTTACTTCACACGAGTTCATAATTCTTGTACCGCCCGTGGTACACACAATGATTTTCATCACACCTGTGATGCAAAAAAGTAAATAAAACAATATATTTTCACAAAACTACTCTAAGATGGTCTCAATCAGGGATGACTTAATTTCATAATTTTCATAAAAGAAATCTCGGCGCGGCGCGCGGCGTGCGCCGGACCGCGCTAGTGCGACGTAATGTTGTATGAAAATCCTTAACGGCCTACTAGGACGTAATGACGCACCTACGGCGCGCATCACCGCAGCGTATTGGCGCACTTACCGAATAGGTGTGATGAAAAAATAATTGTGTTAGCCAAATATAGTTCCCATGCCTATGTATTAAAAGAGCCGCATTCTCATGTCACGAATTGATTACATTACGGCATTACGCATCCCGCTTGTTTTTCCAGTTTTACTAAAAGTTTTGATTTCCTATATGTATTTTCATTTGTATAAAGTCAAAGTCAAACTATTCTATATTCAAGTAAGCTTATTAATAAGCATTTTCGAATCGTCCGACATTATCAAGAGAGAGAAAATAAATCTACTACTGGTTCAAACCCTACATCGTTCCTGAGAAGAACCAGTAAGAAACTCAGGTGGACTTATTTTTTCAAAACAGTATAATAATACATCTTATTAAAATAACATGCATTGAAGAATTTATTACATAAAAAAAAGATTTTTATAGACATTTTTATAAAAATGAGAAATAAATAAAGGATCATAATATTAAACAAAAATAATCATATCCAAGCTATTTTCGAAAGAAATCTGATGGCCAGAAAAGACAAACGGGTTCGCGATAAAAGTTCAAATAGCATTTTTGTCGTCAGTTTTTCGTGCTAAAAAAAATACATGTACATGTGGACAACAATATACCTCGGAGTAACCATTAACGGTAAATGAATATAAAAACCTGGTTTTATTCAGAAACACGCAAAAAGACGTATTTTTCCTAAATAACGAATAATAAAGCTAACATCTTTTGCACAATATCTGTTATCAATAAAAGTATTATTGTGGAAATATTGGAAATTCCAGAGAAACACATTTTCGAGTCTTCCAATTTGTTTTTACATTTTTACAATATTTTCAATTCGTCATAAAAGTTATTATCTGTTTACATCTCCCTCTGACACGATTGCATCTCTATACTTTTCAAAACCGCCACCAGTGGCACTGTTTGTCACTAAACATGAAATCAAGCAAACTATTCAAATATTAAAATTAAGTTACAAAATTACCTCATTTAACTAACAAACCAAATTATGAAATGTTTTATGAAATAAACAACAGCCTTTGATAACTATTTCTATTGTATTATTTTAAACATAAAATAAAAGTAGGTTGCAACCTATCCCGGATTCCGCGAGCAACATGAACATTCGTATATTAATACTATTTAAACGAAATGTGACTTTTATATTTATTTCCAAATGTTGAGAAAACTAACGGAAAATTATAATGATAATTAATTAAATCTATCTTGTTGGCGGCGTGCTGTAATATTACATTAATTTAGCGTTAATTATTATTTGCAAACATATAGATTTGTCGACTTCTTCTCAGACCGGAGGTGTAGGATTAAAACCGGGTGTAGATTTTTTTAAGTGCTCGTTGGTGCCCATTTATATGAAGAATCGGTTGATACGATTAGAGTGACACGTTTTATTTGAAATAAGATACCTAAATTTGTCCCGGCTCGTACCAACGAGTTTTTCAAAAACTTACGTACGAAATATCATTTGATATTCACAAGTGCTTTTCGGTGAAGGAAAACATCTTAAGGAAACCTGCATACACCTGCGAAGAAATTCAAGGGTGTTATGAAGTGTCCAACAATTACTGCGCCAGCGTTGGGACCACGCAAAATAGGCACGTTCTACGACAAATGTCACCCCCTCTTCAATTCATCACGGTAATGAATTTCAATATCAACCTATAAAAACTTAAACCGCCATATAAAAATAGTTGTGATTGGTCCATCAAAGTTTTAATTGGCTATATCTATAAATATTTGTCAAAGATGTTGCGCCGAAATGTGCGCGGTGTTAAGAAAAGTGCTAGATGGGCAGGAGCATCTTGGCACAATTGAACAATTGTGTTTGGGGGCATTTTTAACCTGGCATTAGACGTCCATGTTATATATGGTCGCAGGGCACGTTTGATGACGAATTGCGGAAAAAATGGCCAGAATAAAACAACAACAAGGTCAATTTGTGAAGCCCGAATGCTCCTAGCCCGTGACTTGTAGGACCATTTACTGGGCCGACGTCTTATCAAGCGGAGACACGCGGTCAGGATTTGATGCGGATATGCGCACGTATTATACGCCTAACTGACCGTAGATATCTATACATATGTATAACGTGTATACCTTGTTCGAGAGAGGTAGCACATACTACATATACACCGTGGAATGTCTCTCGAATCTACACCGGTCACATAATTACAAGTATACAAGCAACAACAAGGCTTGGATGTATGGATATCCATAGCATGGATCTCGTAAGGGGATGACATTGCTTTACCGATCGCCTATTTTTGGATAGCGTGGCGTCCGTGATGCTCTAAAATAACGGTTAACTACAAATGTTAGAATTGATAAACGTATACAATATTTACAAAAATTATTACAGACTAACCCCTGTATTCATAAACGTTTGTTAACTTAATAAGCCGCTAATAATTGTTTGTCCCTTTCGGTCTTAACAATGTGTCTATAAGAGCAAAAGGGGCAAACAATTATTAGCGGCTTGTTAAGTTACGAGACGTTTATGAATAAGGGGGTAAGTGCATACCTAAGTCCTTTCCCTTTAGCTTTTCTCGGAAATATCCGAATTCATATTGATGTCCCATTGAACTTCAGCTTATATTAGGGTCGATTACAAGAAAAAAATACATAATTAAAGGTCTTTAGGAAAAACAAAATTTAAATTCGCATAATCGTGAATCGTAAACGAAATGCAGCTAAATATCTTTGTCGCACTAATATAAAAGAGTGACAGAGGGGGAAAACTACGATACGCTACCAGCAGCGATTGGCAACTTGGCTAAGCATCCAGGTTCGCGGTAAGCCCTCCTGTTTAAGGTCTTCGCACACTATAACAACTCCACGTCAACGCGGCAACAACTCTACTCACACTCACGATGAGTAGTCAACTAGTTGATCCACCCAATGGTAACTAGTGGACAACGCGGTGTCAACGAGTAGGCAATGTTAATGGTTGCTCGATACACGTGAGTGGCAAACGCATAGGCGCCGCGTGGACAACTTGTGGTCGTTGCGTGACAAACGAATCGGGGTTGGCCTTTAGTGTACGACGCGTAGGCCACTCGGCGTACACTACTTTAATATATTTTTTTGAAATTAAACCTTGAACATGACACAGGGCTTAAATTTCAATGAATAGACTTGAGTCGAGTGGGCGTGGAGTTGATGTAGTGTGCACATCACACATCACATCATAAGCCTATGATAGTCCACTGCTGGACGTAGACCTCTCCTATTAATTATGCGTACAAGACGCATTAGGAGGTAAATGTCCATAATCGCCACGCTGGGCAAGCGGATTGCCGATCGCAGTAATGTGTCCACTATGATGACACTGCTGCCCATCATGAATCGTTATCAAAAAAAAAAATGGTCAGTGACACTTCAATCCCTTAGGAGTTCAATCCGCAGGAGGAGTTGGGGTGGTGACAAATGTATTCTTACTGCCGTCACCACACGGCATGTAGTGTGCGAAGACCTTAATCGTGGTTAGTTGACCACAGCTGTATTGCCGATAATAGGCTGTTTGTCGTGTTCCTGATGAATGTGGTCTTATGGCTAGAATATGTCGGGCGGCTCGAGCCCCTAAGATATGACCGTTATACAATTACTCAACCTTGTATGTGAAACACTTGATGACAAAATCACCATCGTTGGAAATGAAATAAAGGTCACATTCCCATGTATTTTTGTAAGGGTAACATGTGTAAGTCTGTCAATCCGAAGTTAGCGACGTATAGCGACGATAAATGAGATGTTGTGTTTTTTCGCAATTGAGTCGGTTCGGTGTGGTCCGGTCCCTGACGAAACAAGTAATCAAACAATGAAATCTTAAGATGCTTTATATCTCACGAATAAAACCAACTCTCCTTTCAGCAAAATATCGTATCTACTACATATAGTATTATATTTAGGGTAGGTACTTTTTCTCATGTCTTGGAACGTTCTGTATATAAAATACCTTACCGCATGTTTCCAAATAATAGATACATAGCTTTTATGTAAACCTACATTACTTAAACATTGGACACTAATGCATGTTCCTTAATAACGAAATTGCTAGGTGTATTGTTGTCAACCTCCGTAGCCTGGTCACACTAGTGACTAAAGCTTAAGAAACTGAAATTTCCGAGTTTGGATCCCGACAAGGGCATTATTTGTGTTTTTTTTACAAACATTTATTTCTTGGTTGGGGCTTGACAGCCATATATAGACATATATTAAAGTATTATACATATTTAATTCATAGAGACATATATTTAAGAATATTTATGTCTCTATTAATTAAATATGTATAATACTTATACGAGTATATCGTCGCTTTGAATTGAGTTTACCGTGGCACCAAGTCAATTTGTGTGAGATGTCCCACGATTTTGATTTATTTTTTTTCAATCATTCATACCCAGTCAAGGCGTGAATATATAAGAGGATCGTTCAAGGTAGCACCATTTGCCGAGAAGCTCAAGGAAAGCCGGCTTCGTTGGTATGGCCACATCCTAAGACGCGAAGACACCTACTCCGTGAAAAAGGCCCTAAACATCCCTGACCAACCACGACGTAGAGGACGACCACCTGCCACTTGGTGGGCAAATATGGAAAAAGAGATCCGCAACGAGAATCTGAGTACGCAGACAACCCAGAACAGAGTTCTCTGGTACAGATGTACAAGGAGACCCGACCCCAGATAAACTGGGAATAGGGGTGGACAAAGAAGAAGAAGATACCCAGTCAAGGCGTCCTTATGTTAAGCAATGCGATAACTTTTGATTGAAATCTATACATAATCGTATATTGCTTCATCTACACGTCAGCTGAGCACGGAGATATGGACCAAAATAAACATGACGCCATTCCGGTTATTGTTTGAACGGCTAATGTAATCCTGTTTGAGCATGCGTGTTGCGATGCTAATTTAAAACCACATTTTGAAATTGGAAGTTTATTTGAGAATAGTGTTTAGGAGCATTCCATGAAAACATCTACTTTTTGTCGCTTACGTGTCGCTATGGTAGCTACCCTAATAAAATATGCTACCTGCTAGGGAAGACTGTCAATCTTAAAGCCTAGATATGTTATTATTATACCGTAACTAAGCTTATTAATTTAATTTTTCAAACGTATTAAAAAGACAGTGTCGCTTACGACACGTTTTCATGGAATGCTCCTTTAGAGGATAGTGTTTTTTGGATTGTGATCAGAACTATGGTATAAAGAGCACTTACTCATTTAGCCATGAAAATACCTGTACTATTAAAATACACACTTAGTCAGCCTCTGTAGCCTAGTTGGTAGTGACCCTGCCTACGAAGCTGGAGGTTCCGGGTTCGAATCCCGGCGAGGGCATTCTTTGTGTATTTATTTATCACAAATGTTTGTTCCTTGGTCGTGGTTGTGTATGTATCTAAGTATCCATATGTATCTATCTATTATATATATCGTCGCCTGGTACCCACACCACAAGCCTTAATCGAGCTTACCGTGGGACTAGGTCGATTTGTGTAAGATGTCCCAAGATATTTATTTATTTATTTATTTATTTATTTACATCGGCAGGGATTATTCAAAACCGGGTAACTGGCACAAATAAATACTGCGTATCTACACAACACCCATAGGGCAAATGTGCGTAACTGTTAATACCGCGTACTACTCGTATCTAACGAATAAAGCTAAATTAAGATTTTCTGCTAACGAACGTAAAAATCCTGATTAGAATATATCAGTTCAAACACCTGTCAAGATGATTTTTGCGTAGATAGATACGCAGTATCTACCAGTGCTAGTTACCCGGTTTTGCATTATAAATAATAAATATCTTGGGACACCATAACTATTAATCCACCTTGTCCCACGGTAAGCTCAATTAAGGCTTGTGATGTGGGTACCAGGAGACGATATATATAATAGATAAATACATTCACAGCCATGACCAAGGCACGAATATTTGTGACAAATAAATACACAAATAATGCCCTCGTCGGGATTCGAACCCGGAACCTCCAGCTTCATAGGCAGGATCACTACCAACTAGGCTAGAGGCTGATTATCCCACTTTAAACTTTCAAAGTATGAACAGCCCCTCTGTTATCCTTTTTTTTTCAAGAGTCTTGATGTCGTCCAATGGACATTACCTGTGACTGATAGATTCAACATGTCATTAAATCTACCAATGAAGACAGTTTCCTTATACCCCTTTTCTTTTGTATTATTTAAAAAATATTGTTGTAATTCAAAATCAATTCCTATCTGCGGCCCTACCGCGAACTCCGAAGAACGCAAATATCGGGGATTTGTCTCTGTCACTCTAATGACGCCTTCGTTAGAGTGACAGAGACAAATGCCCGAATTTGCGAACTTAGGAGTTCGCGTAGGCCAACTGGTTGAGACCTGGATGTTTCCTTGGCAACCACCAGATAACTTTAACGCTCCCTGTAGCATGGAACCTAAGATTTAAAAAAAATTAGCGTTAAATGACTAATAATAAACTTTCAATCGCTTTTATTCAGCAACTTTACGAACTTATACTACAGCCGAAAGAAACAATTGAAATAAAACACTAGGGTCAGAAAATCACCAGGGAATAGCGTGGCGCCGGCAACATTGTTTGCCCTGATAACTTCTTACATGGTAAACTTACAAACCTAGTACCGAAAGTTTACTCCCGAGGGGCGGAATTGTGAAGTCCACGATAAAAAACTGTGACTTGGACTTTTAAAAAGCATTTTTTTATCCCTTGGGACTGTCGTGCTAGCCAATGCATTTTTCCGTTTTATGTCATTATTAAAACGAAAGTTTGTATTGTTAGAAAATATTATCAACCAGCATACATTTGTTTTTTTTTTAATACTGTAATAGTGGCAAATAAGAACAGTCAACCAATTGGAACTCTATGTCACTCAGGAACCAAGTCAAAGTAACGTAATAAATCACTTTACTTTTGCGACATGTATATCTACAACATAAATATTTGTTGGTGTCTACCCCTAAAAAAACCGCGTGGTATGCCTTCTTGTCCGGAGCAGGCTTGTTCCTGGCTGGGTGTGGTGCCTATGTTCATGTTCAAAGACGTATCTAATTGGAACGTTTTTTTTTCAGGTACCTAATTAGAAATCCTGATTGGCCAGAAAAGGTAGTAAGTACTCATTAAGCGTTCGCACAATCAATCAACTTTCGGCGCACAGTCCATCGCATTCGCATACAAAGCCAAGATCCATAATTCATCAGGCCTTTAATGTTAACCTCAATCTATTATCTCTAAACGATTCCACGACGAATGAATATTCATTTAAGAGTAATGCCATCCTGAAATGGAATTAGGGGGAAAAAATTACGCGTCGGATCGAGGAAACTCATTTAAAATTTTTGATTGTGAAGGAAAGCTCGCAAATAGCTGTGATCGAAAGGCCAATAATTCCTCCACGGAATCGTTGTCTACTTTGTCGGGAAGTCTCGAAAATTTCATTAAAAATTAAGCGAGAATTGTTTGCTTGAGGGGTCCCGGTCCATCTTATATCACTCATGTCTTAAAATAAATTGAATAAGTACAGAGTCATTTAATTGACAATTCGTTATTTGGATTAAAAAGCAAAAACAACGGTACAATATGTTGGTTTTTAATTATCGATATCATTTATCAAAATTAAATAGTTTTCAAAACGTTTACCGTTTTTCGATTTTGTTACTAACTATTTTAATGGTACGAAATTCAAAATTGATTGTTTATTTGGAATAATGGCTTTGTAGATTATGGACTTTCTTAATAATGCGAAATAACAGACAAACATAATTATTGTTGTAACATAAAAAAATGGTAGGTAGTAAAATTTAAAAATTAGATAGCCATTTAACGACCTGTCTAAGTTATGTACGAAGTTAACGCCAACAAAATATTATACCAGAATTTAAAACATCCACGTATTTTTTGATAAAAATTAAATTAAAGTGTCATAAACATTACTAATTACAAGTAGGTATGTAAAATTCAACCATGCGTCTTCATTCAGTCCACTAACAAACATTTTTTCATTCAGCATAATTAGGGAGCAAAAAACCTTCAAAAACAGCACTAAGTTGTTATATAATTGGCGCGTCCATCTGTCTCAGGTTAATGTTGAATTTGCGGCGGATAGGTCCGCGCACGTCGACGGTCGGAAGACGAATGGCCTGGTATCGCGCAAAAAGGTCCGTTTGGTGTCATTAGTGGGGTAGGCTGTAACGAGGGAACCGTGGAACATTCTTCATATCGCGGCCCATTGCTCTGTTTAGGGTTCCGTTCCAAAACGCGCCCCTTTCATTATCTCGACCGTAACTATCTTTGATGTTAAAACCGCTAGCTGAATTGAATTTTATATCCTCGTATAATATGCTGGAGCAGATAATACCCTTTGAATCTATACAATAGGTCTGGGCCGGGTTTAAGGACCTATTCGTGGCGGATTTTATTTACATGCGCATTTTGTAGGTTAAATGTTCGGAAGCAGTTTTGTCGTCTCAACTGTGGGTTTTATTTAAATTTAGCGCTAGCCCAGTCCAAAGTAAATTTATTCTGTTTAAATTAGTCAGAATGTATTCAAATAGCTGTACTTAGTTAAACGACGTTGTTTTAGTTTCTGTTTGTCCAACGAACCTAGTTGAGTTGAAATTTACGATTATGTACCTACCCAGTTCATTTCTCATGATTTTTACGTTCAAAACCTTTGACTGATATAAGACTTTTAAATGTATTTATCGTATTAAATTTAACTACATCCCAACGTTTCGAACGCTTTACAGGGTTCGTGGTCTTCATCAAAATAAGAAAAACTGAAACCTTTTACTGGTTAAAATATAATTGTTTTTCTAGAATCAAAGAAAAAATATGACAATATTTAACACAAAAAGAATTATATTACTACGCCCATATATTTTGAGTATTGTAAGTTTCATAAACTTATCACCTATTTTAGTACAAATTTAAATGTTATTAATTGCCTAAAAGGGAAATGTGCCACATAACAAAACAAAACATGCCAGAAATATCAAGAATGTACAACAAAACACCATAAAATACACGATAACTCGACAAGTCAAAATCCACGACTCTTAATCGGTAGCGTATGACATCCATATTGCGCGAGGGGAGAGGCACCAATTGTTCAATTGATCACGTATCATTGAGTCGACGCCGTTCGTACGTGACGCTCATATACCAACATGAAGAGTATGCTACAAATATATGACATAATTCGCCTTATTACAAGACAATAAGGAACAAAATCGTGTTAATATAATTATTTGACGGAACTTGGAATATAGTTACATGAGCCATTTTGAAGTGCGTTTCTTTCCTTTGTTGCAATCGCCATCGCTCTTTGTGCTTGCCTCTGAGGTTCACAACTACGATCTTCTTTTGCATGTTATATGAGTGTGTCACAATGGAACTGCTATCATGGCAAATACCCGGTAATGTAACAAGGTTAGCTGTAACATTATTGCCTGAAATCGGGCCTTGCCGCACGCGTGTATTCTGCCAGCATTTTGATGGAATACGTGGCTTTAGTAAATATTGGATTGGATTATGAGTGCGTTAACATGAAACGAAGTGATCAGATTTCATAGGAAACTGCTCTGACAAGAAGATTATTTATTACAAATTAGTGTGTGGCCATTTTTTCTAAAATAAATACAACGCAATCAGCAATAAAATTAAGGAACAACTTAAAGGCGCTTTATTTTATATCAATTTTTTTAATCATTAAATTAGATTCTAGTGGCTAAGGGTGAATATTGTCACTGCTAATTCGATTTTCTCAGTTTTATTTCTGGTATCAATGTGAAATTATCTTAAAATTCTTTGCTACTCAAGCCAATATAGGTTCGAGGCAGCAGGTAAAATTATTTCCAAACAACATTAACTTAAACGTATTGTGAAAACACAAATCAAATTATTTATTTACTAAATATTTTGATTTGTACTTATTATTTTTCCCCAGTAGTCACACTACTTAATACTAACGAAAGCTGAGCACGTGGGTTCGATCCCCACCTCGGACGTTAGGTGATCTTGGTCGTTTTTCTTTGGTATACCTATGACATCTAATATTTAAAACTTAACTTAATTCAAAAGTAAAACGCACACAAACTCTGAAATATGCCAATTATTAAATCAGTCGCGTCCCAGTAAAGCAATTGATGCCCGAATGCACTTAACATCGCTAAGAAAACTCTACAACTTTTCAATAACTCGAAAGCGAGGGAGTGACCACTTAAAGGAAATCACATAATTGAAGAACAGTAAACGGTGCGTAAAGTCCCCACTTTCGGTCCTCGGAAATAATTTTCGAGCCGGGAAAGACGTGCTTTCGGCCCAACCCTGCCCATACGTCACGCCGGGTTTAGGGAAAACTAGGAAACAGATGACAAATGATTTAGCCACAATACGAACATTAAAAGTAACATGTTGTGTCAGAGAATGTTTTATGAGCTCGGCTTTGGCGAGTTTTTGCACAGATGGAGACAAAATTGGGTTATAGAAAAAATAACTGTTTGACTAGGTATATTAACTATATCAGACTTTTTCTTTTTATGGCTTCTTCTTTCTTCTTCTAGTCTTTTTATTTTAATACTGATAACTGTATCACAGAGGTGTCAAGTAAAAGTCTTATTGGCAAAATGATGTAGGAAACTTTAATCCTAATGCTTCGCTGTACAAAACCGCGACCGTGCAAATCGGAACAGTTTTAGAACCATCTCCAGACTGAAACGATAAAGTCCCACATGCCATTCTATTCCACACCAACATTTGTATCTAATTGACCCCTTTTCGCGGGAGCGATGAACGAATCGTGGGCCAAGCGTAGTCAATTGAGCCAATGAGAACGACCTCCGGACTCCGACGTAATGGGTATCGCTAGGGACCGTATCGCTTGTCTACTTATGCATCTATGGTCTATGCTGTGTGGTCGGTAAACGAAAGACCACAGATTATTTTGATTGCAAAAGATATGCCGTGTGGTGACGGCAGTAAAAAAAGTTTTGTTTTCAATTTCTGATGTATGTATTAAAATGTAGCGTGAAAAAAAAACAAGTGCAACGATTTTTTTTTTACATACTGAGTCGAGGTAACAACTAAAAGCGTGACAAAGTGGTATGAAACAAGACAACGAAAATAATTTTGACCCTAATGATGAATAGTTATATACGAAAAAAATACAACCCTGACACTTGTGTAATGACCAGATTGGTCGATTTGCGTTCGAATGTCGCTTGATGTTGTTTTTATTTATTGTATGTAGGTAGAAAAAAAAAAACACCTTCAGTATGGACTGGAAAAAGAGCATATCTCAATGTAGTCTTACATCTGTGCCGGTAACGAACTAATACACAGTGGTATAGTCTCATTAACAATGCAGATGTTACATGACGTTTCAGATGAGGGATGCCCTGTTTTAGAGCAATCTGTCTTTTGAAGGGCTTTTTGACTTAAGATTGCAGAATCACTAGTAGGTACAAGGACTCAGTAATCAGAGAAAATGACGTTCACGAAAGTTGGTAGATGGTCTTTCGTGAACGTCATTTTCTCTGATTACTGATATTCGCTACTAATAAGTAAATGACGTCTACCACTTTTGAAATACATTATTTTTACGGTCATAAATGTTCACGGTGATCATGTACGGTTCATTTCACCCTCGGGTTCTAAATCAAAACTTACTTTAGAAAGAAAGAAGAAAGAAAGAAAAATAATTTATTCAGTGTGCTTATAAAAAATACAAACATAGGTACAAACTAAAACATAATCATTAATTTTTAAAGCGTCTCTGAAAAGGTTTTCACTCAGCTTTATGTCAAGATACTTGTTAGGTACCTTGACGCTGGTCTTCCGTGAAAACTTTAGACCTACTTGTTGTCTTAAAGCCTGTAAACACGAGATTTACAATGCGGTTCCAGGAATAGATTTGTTCACTAAAAATAAACTAATTTCTTACTTTTCATAACCGTATAACTTAAAAAGTAAACGTTTCTACTTTATCCCTTCATTCCCTTCCTATCTTTAAAACCTTGTGAATCGAATAGTAAAAGAGGTTCGAAATCAATCGAAACATGTGGAACCATAAATGTTAACTCGGGACCAATTCTTGACAATTGAGGCGCAGTCGACCAAAACGAGATTTTGCAAATATAAGCCCTTTGCGGATTGATTTAAGATCTACATTCCTATTCATTTTCGATGCATTTGTGATCTCTTAAAAACGGGGCTTTTGACCGTAACGATTTACCTGCAAGTCTGACCTTTAATGGTGAAGCAATAGGGTATGTTTTAGATGTGAATTTATGAAGAAAAAATCCTCCAACAATTGATTTTGGGTGCGAACTGTGACGTATCCTGAATCACAATTTCTGACAATCTTTCACTACAAGTCAATTCACAAAGATCGAAACTATTACGTCATTTGTTCATTAGCTTTTGTTATCCGACTTCAAAAAAAGGAGGAGGTTCTCAATTCGACAGTTTTTTTCTTGTTGTGTGATATCTCCGAGAATCGTGAATCGATTTTTTTTGATGGGACGAGTATAACTCCGAGTTGGTCCCGTTGGCACCAAGTTGGGGGTCTGATGATGGGATCTTAGAGAAATTGAGGGATCTCTCCAAATGTTGTAGGTACATGTATGGCGCTTTTAGTAATTTTCATTCATTTACAAGAATTTACATTCAGAAAGTAGGATTCGATGATAGGAAACCAATGATGGAAATCATAGATGATAGGATCTTGGAGAAATCGGTTGAAGTTGGGCGTTTTTAATTTGGTGATTATCGACGAGGTTCGTTTGTTTAAATTTGTCATAGGTATGTTTTATAACCGTCTTCAAAAACGAAGAATGTTCTCAATTTGACTGTATTTATTTTTTCTTTTTTCGTATGTAGTTGGGTGGGTACTCGATATCTCAGAGAATCGTGACCGGTTTTTTTTTAATACGAGCATCACCCCAATATGGTCCCGTTGGCACCAAGTCGGGGTCTGGTGATGGGATCTTGGAGATATCGGTTGTCATATCAGTATTGTGACGTCATGTGATTATTTAATAATAAAAGGTATGTCAGTTGACTCTCGCCGGTAGCGGGGCGGTGGGTAGGCATTCTACCAGCAAGTCGGCAACCCGGGTGGCTGGCGGACGAGTGTAAACTGGACATTCGTAATCCAGAGACAGGACGTCACAAGTATCACCAAATTAAAGCAATACAGAAAATTCAAATTCATTTATTTTGCAAGAACATACAGGTGTTTGTTGAGGGTAAATGTCACAAGTATTATAGGTACGATTGTACCTACAGTGTGACTGTACATTCTACCACAATATGGAATGCAAAATCTTACACTAGCTTAATATTAAATAATCGAAAATTAAATTAATTTAATTAAAATGTCGAATTATCAAAATATTCATTCATACGTGTACATGTTTTAAATAGCCTACTTAGGTCTCCAACTCCATTATCATGACCTCAGTTACATTCCGTTACCTACCTATTTAAATGTTTTTGTTTGAAAGAAGAAAAAAAAATTAATAAGTAATACAGTAATACATTCTTAACTGAGAGGGAATAACACAGTGTGTAAACCTAATACGGGCGATCAATTAAACCCGGCATGGGATTCATTAGTGTTATCATGGATTACAAGGTTTTTTTAAAGTTACTCTTAATTATGATCCCACAGATTTTTTTTAAGATTAACTATCGGAGCAGCAATGTGTGTACGAACATTAAATTTGTTATTGTCGATATGGCAGCTATGTCATCTGCTTTTGAAATTAGCTGTCAACGAGTGTACTCGCGTATGTTGCTCTACATTGTGCGCCGAATTATTTTGTATGGAAAATTTTGTTGCTCTAATTTTAAGTAAAAGTTACTTGAATGTACTTATTATGTCGTAAACTAACACCCGTTAAGAGCTTCGCCCGTATTAGACTTACACCCTGTATATCTACACCCATTCCAAAATAAGTTACCATAAATTCAATTTGAGTTATAAAACTCATGAATTTTAAAAGGCTCCAAAATTAAAAATCGTTGAAACAAGGGTGAGGGGAAACGCGTAAGGTGTTAAGCATAATCTGTCAAAAAATGTCCGAATCCGAAATGTTGATGGCCCAGTAGAAAAGGAAATAAAAATGTACACAAATATAGCTGACTTTCAATTGCATTTGTTCTCTTTGACACAACATGTAGTGAAACTCAGTTGTAGATTTATGTTGACACTATATTAATCACATCATCAGCCTATGGTACCACTGCTGGATATAGGCCTCTCCTATTTACTATGCGTATAGACGCATTAGGAGGTAAATAGTTAAATACTCATAATCGCCACGCTGGGCAAGCGGAGTGGCGATCGCAGTAATGTGACGCTGCTGCCCGTCATCAATCTTTTATCAAATAATAGTCAGTGACACTTCAATCCCTTAGTCTTACGACACCCACAGGAGTTGGGATGGTGGCAAAATGTATTCTTAACTGCCGTCACCACACGACATTACCCAAACTTACTGAGTAACAAATACCTACTTGTAATAAAGCTCGTATCTCAGTTCTGATTTAATACTAACATACGAGGTTGCTAAGAGGAGTGACAGTTTTTCCAGTGAATTTTGGTCGTCAGCCGACATATTAACCCAAGAAACACTACGTATAACATGACATAAATAACGTATTACAAGCTCTGACATTCTCGATTAACATTATCCCCCCGTCACTAGTAAAATACATTAAGTTACTATTAAAACGACCGATTCGGAAATAGGGTGAAAAAGGGTTAATATACAGACCCCGCGATTGTTGAAGGGTCGGCTACAATAGCCATCAAAATCGAAGGCAGGACTTTATTTTTGAATGTGCCCACTGAAATATTGAGGTTAAATTGGTGTCGTTGTTGGTGAACTTTTTGAGTTTTTATAATTATATATTTTTGAAATTTTAAGCGAGCCAGCATGCTTAACCAAGTTGCCAATCGCTAACGCTTAGTAGCGTATCGTAGTTTTCCATCCCTGTCACTCTTTCATATTAGTCTCTGGGTCTTAGTACTCTGGCTAAGCACCCAGGGTGCTTAGACAAGTTGCCGATCGCTAACGCTAATCGTCAATCGTTAACGAAACTGTCTTTGCGGCACTAATATGAAAGAGGGACAGAGGCGGAAAACTACGATACGCTATAAAGCGTTAACGATTGGCAACTTGGCTAAGCATACAGGGCAGATTCGTATTGAGACAATTGCATTCTAGGCCAGAATCTTCAGATAAGCACAACCCTGTAGAGGTTAGCAGGCCTGGCTTAGATGCCATTTTGTAATCGTATAATAAATAAATAAATAAGCCATTTATTCATTTCTGGGTGATTATACAGTGAGTTGATTGAATTTTGTTTCTTCTCAGAAATGAACCCCTCCTTGGGTGTAGGCCTCCTCCAACACATTCCACCGTTTTCTGTCCTGCGCCAGGGCCATCCAATCCTTGCCAGCGGCTCTGGTTATGTCATCGACCCAGCGACTCGTAGGCCGGCCTGTCCGTGTTGTAATCGTATACAACCATAATAATGTATGGAAATGATCACGTGACTTTACGTACCAATCTGTCATTCTCATAGATTAATTACTTATCGCTTATCGTGAACGATTGCAGAATGGCATCTTGGCTAGACCTGCAGAATCGCCATAGGTATGTTTCTGAATAATACAATATCGACGTACGACTGATGGTACCCAAGTACCCATATAAATAAGTCACTTTCTTTAGAAACCAATTTCTGAGTAGGACAGATTCGTAATTTCGTATTAAATCAATTGATTTTTGAAGTCCTATCCAATATGTACCCCACACTTATAGGTTTGAGAAAACAAAATTTAAAGTTACTTTTTGTATAAATTCTGGGTCTCTAAAGGAATAGGAAAGAACAAATACCGTGTAAAATAATCAACAAACTTATATTTATCCTACTAATACTTTCCACACAAATCCTCAAAAATATACAAAAAGTTACTTGGCTTATACAACTACGTTGGAACATCGTTAGCTAGTTTTCGGTCGAGATCGCGCCATCTAGTGGCGTATTAGGTGAACTCCGAGATGCAGCTCGAACACTTTTCGTAATCTTTAATGTTTGTATAATTTGTATTGAATTATTTGTTTAAGCTTCTAAATAAAGACTTCATTGAAGAAAAAAAATCAATTCCATAGATTAAAATTCGCAATGAAAGCTTCGTCAGATAGGTACAGACGTGATCAGCAACGGGCATATTCTTCTCTTATTCTTTGTTTTCAATCTTACTATGAACTATGAACCTTATGCCTTCTTATCGTCTTAGGGCCTTATCACACTTGCGATTTACAAGCGAGGCGAAAGCGAAGCGTACGCGCGGCGTGTTCGTCGCGTGCCCGCAACCAATTCGCCGCGATGGTGTCGCGATTACGCCGCGACCGCGTGACGAATACGCCGCGACTACGCACCGAGTTTGCAGCGTCAAGAGTTGGTATCCATTATGTAATAATAAATCTTATTAGTGACTGTCAAAGACTCAGATCACTCTGAGCGATTTACTGACGGCTGCGCAGCGTATTCGTTACGCGATCGCGGCCAAATCGCAACGCACTCGCGGCGAATTGGTTACGGGCTCGCAACGATCACGCTGCGCGCTCGTTTCGCTTTCGCCTCGCTTGTAAATCGCAAGTGTGATAAGGCCCTTACAACAAACTACAAAACAACACAATACGGAACCCGGCGTTATAGCTGGACCTTAAAATTCTATTAGCTGTATACTAAGTTTTATTGCCCTGGGAGTCCAATTCAGTTTCTATTACGCTTAAACGATCTTAATTGCTTCAAGTTGCGATCCTGCTATCGGATTTGTTTCTTAGTTATTCAAGAAACGGTTACTTGATACTTTATAATTAAAGTATTGGTATATAATATGCTAAAATACAGTGTTTCGTTTTCTATGAGTTATTTTTGTGTTCATTATTTTCAAGTGCAGTGCGTATCTATATACGCACAAGGAGCCAAATCTATATCTAATGTTATACGCAACCCTATTAACGTTAGTTTTACGTTGCGCATATCTATATCTTATAGTCACGTTAATAACTGTAGCAAATAATAGCGTTCTATATGCTTATATAGATTTATAATAAACACAATGAACACATAAAAATATCTATAAAAGAACAGGTTATTACAAAAGTAAAAAAAAATTAAGTAGTCAGACATCGACCGTAAAACCACCCAACAACTATTAGTCGGGGAGCTAAACTTTAACTTGTTCGAGAAAATTACATTAAATCCTACAGTATATTTATTTCAGGAATATGATAAAACATCGTTTTGTGAATATAATATGTATCTAATTATCCCTGATAAATGTGTGGAGGTTTTTTCATAAAATCAATATTAAGATTTACTTGTTTAATAAAAAGAAACAATAAATCCTACAGTAGGGATTTATTATCTGAAGGGCCTAACTAGGGTTGCCAACCAAAGATCACAAATATGCGGGATATTCGCGAATTAATTGCGGGACTTGGCTGTCAAAAGCGGGACGGGAAAGCCATTAACATTTTAAAACATGCTTAATTTCAGATCGGTTAAATTTAGATACACAGTTATACACGTTCAGTACACGGTGCTCGCAGGCTATAGTCACCGTCGTCGCGGTACATTCAAATTAACATGTAGCAATCTTAAATGCTTTCATTTACGTATTCATATTATTATTTTAGTATTGTCAGTTTAGTATCCCCTGGAAAGCGGGACAACTGGCGTCCCGCGTGAAACCTTTGCGGGACCCATACTTTAGGGCCCCAGAAACGGGACGTCCCGCATATAGCGGGACAGTTGGCTGCCCTAGGCCTAACTCAATATTTAAGACAATATTTTAAAAAGTCACCACTACAACAATAATCGTAGATATAGTCAGAAAAAATAAAATTATTTTTAAAATTCATAACAATCAAACAGAAATTAAACAAATGGTGATTTTTTACTATAATGACCCGACAATTATTATACTCATCCAAAGAAAAAAATACGTCAGTGACTCAATGCTAACTATTTTTTTTACAGTTTTAACTGATTTACGTGCAGGCGCATTAATTCTACATTTTATTTTTTTACTGTACCTCTTGTCAATAATTAGTAAAGTTGTGGCACAATACCAAAAAAAATTGGTTGCCTGTAAAGTCGGTATACGGGCGAAAGTTTTACGTGACAACGACAAGGTGAGTGGAATGGACGCGTGCCTCTCACTCGCTCTCATTGTGAGCGCATAACGTGAGCGGAGCGTAACGCAGTTTCTTGAAGTGTCACCCGGCAAACCAATTTATAAGACGTTGTCACGTCAAAATTACGCAAGATATGTAAGTTATATTTTTATCAAATAAGGAAAAAAAATTAAGGTAAGTATAGTTTTTTTTGTATAAGCTTTACGAAAAAACTGGGGATTTTTTTTCCTTAATTATAAATCATCTGAAACAATAGAATGAATGCATAATCTCGAGGGTAGAAATTATTGAAAGTGCTGTTCCAATTATTGACCTTCAAGTCCTCGACTGGATGAGAAGCTCTCGCGCGGCACTGGGGATTATTGCATGGTGTGAATCTGTATACCCTAAATATTCATTAGAAAAAGCTTCCGAAACTGTAGGATTTAATGTGACCAAAAACTTTTCTTCCCCCGACTATATGGTCCACAACCGCTTTAACTGAAAAATCAGTTCCATTCTTCCGTTTGCTTTGTGTGTCCCCCGTGTGTTTGCCCCGTGTTATTTTTATAAATAGCACGATTAATATAACAATTATACTCCATTTCCAATACCATGGCCCGATGCCACTTAAAATTTTGATGTGGAAGGTTACACGACCAATTGGTAGCGTTTAGTTTAGACTAGTTAGTTAGGTGGTACTTTATTTTTATTACCAAAAACTAGGTACATACTAGGTACGTATACCATATCGAACCAGGTAGGTACATACTCAACCAATTGGAACCCTAGGTCACTCAGGAATCATGTCAAAGTGACGCTATAAATGAAATTCAAAGTGATCTTGTACTACATGTCATTTTGACAAGGTTCTAGAGTGACCTAGGGTTCTAGTTAGTGTAGGTACCTTTTCATTGTGTAAAATGCTTTTACGAATCTTTTCTCGTGATCCGAGACAGGTATGATGGACTACGCGGCAAAGTCTCCACTACCGTCTAAAAACCCAACGAGTGCTATCTCCGCCTTTGAGCTGAGCGCGCTGTGAGCATTCTAAGTACGAGCATTTACAAAAATAATCTAACACCCATTACTGACAGCATTCAAGGATTAAAAAATGGAAAAAAGTGCACACAAGAAAAGCCACAAAAAGCTGTTGCTTGATCAACAACAGTGTACTTGGCTTGGCAAGCATCTGGAACATAATGCCAGTAATAAACGCCAGCACGGCGATACTTCCGCCCGGCTGCAGCGCAATGCCCTGTCGGGGATTGAACCGCGATTTATACTCCATCTTTTGAACACGTGACTCAGGAACCAACTGCAGCCGGTAGTTTAGAAGCGAAAAAAGGTCTATAAATAGCTTAGTGTAAGTAGAGCGCATTTTGTGGAACAACTGAAATTGTTTTATTAAATATTTTTTGAGTTGTATTTCTTTAAGTATTAATTAAAACTACTATGTATATACATTTCAATATTAGATGTCATATACCAAAGAAAAAATACCGAAGATTACCAAAGCTGGAGGTGAGATTCGAACCAATATCCTCAACTTTTGTGGCTGCTGATGAGTGGCCGAGTGGTTTAGGCATCAGCCGCGAAAGCTGAGGATGTAATCTCCAGCGTTTGGTAATCTTTGGTATATGACATCGAATAGGTACTTAAATATACGTGGAAAGATTGAGTCTTATAAACTTATAATATGAGATTTTATGCTTGCATTATTAACATATTCAGCCGTATCGATCATTTTTACTAAATAACGCCAATCTTAAATAAGCGACAATATGCTTTTTATTATTTTTCAAAGACGCCTAGCCTTATAACAGATTGTATATACCCAAGAAATTCGACCGGTGCCCGCTAAGCTGGAGTGGCCGAGTGATTTAGGCATCAGGTGCGAAAGCTGTCGGTAAGCTTTGGTAAACTCGTCGGTTCGTAGATTTCGGTACTTTTTATTTGGTATGTGACATCTAATATTTTAATTTCTGACAATATGTTTTTGATACAAGCTTTTAATATTGCATCGATGTACTCAGACGAGTCTAACGAGACTTGATATATTATTAGGATTCTGTTGTTTCACTCCCAAATTCCTGATGATGGGCAGCAGCATCATAATAATGGACATACCACTGCGATTGCCAATCCGCTTGGTCAGTGTGGCGATACCTCCTAAAGCGCATTATATTACGCATATCCCTATAATTCAGAAGAGGCCTGAGATAGGCTGATATGTTTAATAAAACATAGAATATCTATTAATATACC
>JALPQI010019748.1:0-20866 GCA_025490895.1 Thaumatotibia leucotreta | reverse complement strand
CGGTCAGATATATATTATCCTTAAAATTTTGGATCGCTATTAAATGAACTTTATTCAAATTAATTAAATTATAAATAAACAGGATACAAAAATATCACTGAGAGAACACAACATACTAATCTAATACGGAACAATCCCAAGACCACCTTATCTAATTTGCCGTAAGATGGCGCTGTACACTTGAGTGCTAGTTCTAATTTCTAATGCTAGCTAATGGGACAATACAATTGCAAAAAAATGTACATAGTTAAGGACTTATTCAAAACAAGAATCACGAAAAAAGTTAGTCATACAAATAATATGGTTTACTTTGTTAACCTTTGGCAATAGAAAAAAGAGGCAAGTTAAAAAAAATAAGGAGCGTATTATTTGTCGTGCGCTCATAGAAAATTGGAATATCACCAAGTATCACCATGGGGGATGGGAGGTCTAAAATAGGCCAAAATGGTATAACGTGATTAATAGACAAGACCTTAGATGGATTGCCTCGATTACACCGGCTATCTTACCCCCAAACCGAAACACAGCAGTGCAAACACAGCTATTTAGCGCCAGGTTAACGGGTAAGACGGTAGTAGCTATCCGGGCGGACCCTGCACGAGATCCTACCACCAGAAAATATCTACGACCATCTTAGAAAACTAAGATTTATCTAATGATTAAAAAATTAAATATTCGTTCCGTAAACTAAAACTGTATGTATATGTCTGTTTTGTCTGTATGTTTGTTTCGAAGCCGCATTGCGCTATGATTTAGAAACAAGTTATTTATTAACAACTTCGACGCCGATGGATGACACAACGTCTGTGATCATGAACTCTTACTCCTATGCAATGGTATAACATACGTGCAGAAATTAACCTTATACCTTAGTCACTAGCTCTTAGCATAATATGCCATTGGCATAGTAATACGAACGTTTTTGACACAACTGTTGTGTCGCCGGCATAACAGTACAATCGATTCAGTAAACATGCGTGTCATTGGCATAGCAGATAAGTGAGATGCATTTACAAAATAGTTTAAATTGGCTAAATTCTATATAAATTTGTCAATGATATTGTGCGTGCATATTATTATGCGCAGTTTTAAGAAAAGCGAAAAATCGTTTTTGGAGGCATTTATGAGGTCACATTAGATGTCCATGTTTATATCGTCGGTTGACAATCAATACTCACTAAGTAACAAATACCTATTTGAAATAAAATTCGTAACTCAGTTCTGATTCAATACAAACATACGAGGTTGATAAGATGATTTTTAATAGTGAGTTTTGCTTAACATACAACACCATTTGTATTGAATTGTATTCAGGCCATTTTTTTCCACGATAGAATATTATGACACGATAGGCGTGTCATAATATTCTATGGCGTAAGGCACGCTTGGCGTATCATGAAAAAATTGTTCGCCGCCATAGATAAAAGTTTTTGAACATGGAACATGCAACGAATCGGTTAAGTGACAGATTTGCTCGTAAACTAATACTTCCTTACTTGAATTTCTGTGCCATCATTTCAACTTGAGCCATAGTGGCGATCAAACGATAACACTTGTCTATACAGAATCCAGGTACTAATCCAGGTATGTTAGTATGACTATCCTGTGGAGTTCTGTCTGCATCACTCTATTAGAGGTGACAATTGGACCATTTACCTATTAAGTTAGAGTTGGATGCTACATCGTTGGGGAGCGCTATGCAGGTACCACAGACTTATTATTATGTAGAATACTCAAGATACTTCGTCCTTTCACAATTGAAAATAGTTAATGGAGCAATAGAAAACAAAAGGTACGAGCAGATGGTGTCTGGTTTTGGCAAAAAACTTTTAAATATGCGCTATCCAATTTGGTGTTTTCCTATTACATTTTGCTGTGTGGTGACGGCAGTAAGAATACATTTGTCACCATTCCAACTCCCCCTGCGGGTGTCGTAAGAGTCGACTAAGGGATTTAAGTGTCACTGACCATTATTTGATAAAAGATTGATGATGGACAGCAGCGTCATCATAGTGGACACATTACTGCGATCGCCAATCCGCTTGCCCAGCGTGGCGATTATGGGCATTTACCTCCTAATGCATCTATACGCATAGTTAATAGGGGAGGCCTACGTCCAGCAATGGACTATCACAGGCTGATGATGTGTAGGCTTAGGACTTTTCATAGCATATCGTGGTTCTACAATCCTTGGAGCCGCTATGTGTAAAATTTTCGAAGTCAAAGTCAAAGTATATTGTAATATTAAATATAATGATTTATGTAGGTATAAATCACATCGTTACTGAATAGATTTTAATCGAGAGTAATTAATTTTAAAAAACGAACTTGATCTCATAAAAAGTGCATACGAAATTAGTTACCTATATCAGATCAGAAACCATAAAAAAACTAGACAATTACTTAGTGTTCAAAACAAACTAGAAAAGGTCTTAAATCAGAAATAACGATGAAAATGGCAAAAGTATCATGTTGTTTTTCTCGAAAGTTTCGAATCTTTCGTATAAATTACATGTAACTTCCGAACAAGAAACAAAACTGACGTTACCTTTGAAGTAAATAGACTTCACATCACGTTGACATCACACAGAGCATAGATTAATGATTCCAATTTATAAGTATTTTATCATAATTTATAATTTAAACTGTTTAGTCAACTGATATTGAGATTTAGTCTGACCAAATTAAAAGTCACGTGTTTGTACGAGAGCCAATATGTACATTCGGAGTATCATAATTCAATAAAGAATGCAAAAAAAAAAGTATTTTACACGTAAAACACTGAAAGATGCGAAAGGTTAAATCGAAGCTCTGTAACGAAAGATACTGTATTTTTGTTTTTTCGTGTTATTTTCATAGCTAATCAGAACCTTGATTTCGATGACATTCGAAATTTGGTCATAATGTAGGTACCATAATAAAGAAATACTACGATAACTCGAGAACACGACATTAAAGACGTTTATTTTTGACACACAAAAGACCTTAAAGACAATTTGAAGAATGATTTATAACGTAATTTTGGTTTGATTTGTTAAGTAAAGCGATGCGAGTTAATATTATAGCTTTTGTATCGACCGATAAAGTTTCATCTGCTGCAATTATCGTTATTATATTAAATGCTTTAGGTTATTTTTGTATCACCATTGTAAAATGCACTGTAAACTTATATACCTATTTCATTATACTGTTTATACTACGTATAAGGTACACCCGGGTAAGACCTGACTATTTTTTGGTGAGTTGAAAGGATGTCTAAAAAAATCATAAATTTATTCTCACTACTTTTTACCTGCAGATGTGTGATGTACGTGATAAATAAAATCAAGCTTTCAATATAAACTTACTTAATGCCACTCAGCCGAATAGCTTACGAGTAAACGTAAAGTCAAACTTGCACTTTTTTTTTCCAAGACACCCAATCGAAAAACCTTCTTGGCTTAAGATCGGACTAGTATCTAATTTCAACTCTAAACTAAGGAGAAGAAGGTGTATGCACCTTGCTTCCTGTTAAAGATGGAATCTCCAAAAATTCTAGCGCGAAAAAAAATTCTGCATACTAGCGAGAGGGGCGGGGTGAAATGGCGTCATGCATAATATAGCCAGTGAGGAAAAAATACTACTATTTTAGTAGTTATTGCGGTCTTCCGATCTTAGCCGGGTGTACCTTAATTCGTATAAGTCGACAAACGTCAGTTTTGTTTTTTGTTCGGAAGTTACATGTAATTTATACGAAAGATTTGAAACTTTCGAGAAAAACAACATGATACTTTCGCTATTTTCATCGCTATTTCCGATCTAAGACTTTTTCTAGTTTGTCTTGAACCTAATTGTTTAGTTTTTTTATGGTTTCTGATCTGATATAGGTAACTAATTTCGTATGCACTTTTTATGAAATCAAGTTCGTTTTTTAAAATTAATTACTCTCGATTAAAATCAATTCAGTAACGATGTGACAGTAGGTATAAATCATTATATTTAATATTACAATATACTTTGACTTTGACTTCGAAAATTTTACACATAGCGGCTCCAAGGATTTTAGAACCACGATATGCTATGAAAAGTCCTAAGCCTAATGATGTGTATGTGTATTACATTTTCAGTTAAGTCTGACGTAATTTTGTAACCGCGAATTTCTAACAAAAATTCGGCTATTTTTGAGAAAATTAAAAAATCGATTTGCTTATGTTAATTAATATTCAACTAGATATAGGTATATGTACATATACTAATTGATGATACACTTAGTAGCTAAAACAATTAATTCGCACATTTTTGTCCGTAAAAAATCATATAAGTTAAGGCATTCTTTCAAAAGGCCTGCGGTACACGCGTGGTCTATTTCAATATGAATCTGTGACAGAAACGATGGCTAATGCGCTGTCCGTCAATAGTGCAATGAGTCTTGAGACTCCTGAGTGATACGACGTATTACAACGTTTGTGCACATCTAAAAATAACTAAACGTTTCAGAACTGATTCCCAAGGCTCAAGGTTCAAAATTGTTAACATATTTTTGAAGCAGAACGTACAAAAGGACACAATTTTTAAAACGGTAGGTAGATTAGTAGGTTACTGAAGTAGGGGGTCTTTCGACCTCTCAAAGTATGTCTATAAAAAAACATACATCACACGACGTCATAATTTCCTAATACTCAACCACGCAAAAAAAAACTACCACATTGAAATTCGAAATAATTTCCCCTATAATGATTAACATTTGCACGACAATTGTCCTAAAATACTAATACAACTCAGTTTCACCTCAAATCATATCTTGCCATATAACAATTACGCTTAAACCAAAATATTTAATAAATGTTGGAATATAGTTGCGTGGTTGATGTTGTTCACTGTATCATTTTCAGTAAAAGGTCCTACTGGGTCACTTACCATATGAACGCTTAGAGGTTTTCGCACATTATAACAGCTTAACGCCTATGCTAAATATTTAAATTTAATCCCTTTGCCAAATCATCTAGGTTTTATTTCAAAAAATGATATTAAAAACCACTCTTCGTACGACGAGTGGTCTACCCTACCCGTCGTACACTAAAGGTGAAGCCGACACGTTCGTCACACATTGACCACACGTTGTACACGCGACGACTATACGTTTGCAACTGACGTGTATCGAGCAACCATTTGCATTGCCCACTCGGTCACGCCACCTTATCCATTAGTGGGCATTGGGTGGATCAACCAGTTGACTACTCATCGAAGGTGTGAGTAGAGTTGCTGCCGCGTTGGTGTGGACTGTGGAGTTATTATAATGTGCGAAGAACTTAAATAGGTAGTTCATACAAACTACAAGCAAATTTTTTTTTTTTTATACCACGTCGGTGGCAAACAAGCATACGGCCCGCCTGATGGAAAGCAGTCACCGTAGCCTATGGGCGCTTGCAACCCCAGGGGTGTCACATGCGCGTTGCCGACCCAATAAGAACTTGTACACTCCTCTTTTGAAAAACCCCATACTGTAGTCCAACGGGAAAACCTCGGCAGGGAGCTCATTCCACAGACGGACCGTCCGCGGGAGGAAGTTCCTCTGAAACCGCACGGTGCGCGACCATTTAGGTTGCAAGGTATGAGGATGAGCGCCCAGTCGGTGGCGAGCGGTGCGATGATGAAAGTGGACGTTGGCATCATGTCGAACAGTTCTTCAGAGCACAACCCATTGTACAGACGATAGAACACACATAAGGAGGCGAAGTCTCTCCTTAGACTTAATTCCACCCTTATGATTATTGACAAAAAATAGCACCTTTTACTTCATCAGATGTATCTCCAAATAATGAAGGTTGGTTATCCATTCCGTATATTTTTGCTTGTCCTTGTCAAAGCGAAAGTGTTCGCCACATTTTTACTAAAAAGGGACATTACTAATAAAAAAAACTATTTTTTAATTTCGATGTCTCTTGTCGATATATTTACCCACCTAACGGGTCAAAGTTGAAATAGCCACCTGAGATGCAATTTAAAGTCACAAGAATTATCCATTAAAACCTTATGCATAATATAGTGTCCAGTCAAGCCTTGACATCGGCCAGCCAAATCGAGAAAAGATCGGGTTTTTATTTCACTCATGACTTTTGACGTTTAACCTTTTGACAGCCACTGTCAGCTATACACGACAGTGGAAAGATTGACCATCGGCCCGGCCACGGCTATAGCTGTCATCTGTGCTAATGTAGTCTAGACTTAAGGTGCGACCGCACCATGCTCTAAATTGGTAACGGTACGGAATCGCATTGACGCATCGTATCCGTAACGTTCTTGCCGCATGCTCCCCAGGGTCGCGTTTTATAAAGTTACATTTTACAATTTCGCTGTTAGGCAATTGTAAATTATAAACCGCGACCCTGGGGATCATGCGGCAAAAACATTACGAAGAGACCTCTAACGCACTCACATATTGGCTAGAAAGAGAGACAAACAGCAAAATTGTAACTTCATAAAACGTAACCGCTGCTCAAAAAACGGTGACGGTACGGAATCGCAGTGAAGCATCGTATCCGTAACGTTTTTGCCGCATCTATAGTAGGGCTACCGGTATCCGTGTTACCCGCAGACACGTGTACACGAATCCTTAGCACCGGCGGTACTAAGAACCCGAACGACACGAAACGCCAAGAAACGTTTCCAACTTAGAAACGTTTCCAAGCGCGGGTCCGCGGATCTACTTAGAAACTTTTCCAAGCTTGAGTCTTGCGGATCCATTACAATTGAATATTCGAAAAACCTATGTTTTTATTAGTAAAAAGTCTGAAACAAAAAAATACCTACCGAAAAATTCGCAGTTTTTTACGAATTACGCAGCTAGATATTTTCTTTGTTGCAGGTTAAATGCGGTTCAATACTTTGTTCAAATGTAAAATCGTACCTATATTTTAGATTGCCACTGCCACTACACATTGAGGGCGGATCAGACACAGGTACTCGGGTATCCGTGTCTTAATTACACGGTTCCTAATTAAACGTTTCCAACGGGTAAGAAACCCGTTTCCCGGTAGCAAAGAAACGGGTACACGGAAACGGGTACACGAAACCCGGACACGACCGAGAGCCCTAATCTATAGTCAAGTGCAAAAATATGTATCGAAAGAATCCTCTCATATATGTTACGACGTTCTTATTACACAGAATTAAAGTGCACTGCGACATATGTTTGACCATTTTTATGAACACCTTATTTTGTCTTTGACTGTATCCCACATCGCTGCTTAAAATACGCAATGATGCAGCGTTTATAATCATTTGATTGTACCTAAGTGAATAGCCACATCAACATGTGTACGTGACACCTGACATTTGGGACACATGACTGCGATTCCCGTCAGCGTTTTTGAGCAGCGGTCTGGGGGCCATGCGGCAAAAACGTTACGGATACGATACGTCACTGCGATTCCGTATCGTCACCGTTATTTGAGCGTTGGTGCGGTCGCACCTTTACGCGGAACTACGTAAAGTCCAATTTGGCTTGATTAGATGGGATCGCGTGGCGTCAGTGACGTCATAATCATAATTTTTCTTTAAGGGTTGATTGCATTACCACTAGTACAATTCCAAGCTCTCTATAATTCATCTTTACTAGCAGTCATCCATCATCAGATATATCGGAGCGGAAAGGGTGCTAAAAATATCTGAATAATTGAATATGCACTCTATCGCCATGACAATAGATGTCTACTCAGATATTTCTGAGCACCCTGGCCGTTTCGAACTAATGGCGATGGTACAAGAAGTGAGCCCCAATATGGCCGCTCCTAGTAATCACTACCACAGGCGTATCAGTTGAACCAAGACCAAGACAGTATCAATGTTAGAGCCCATTCATCCCAGTCATTGCCAGTTTCGATAGCTTGAGGTTCCGGGTTCAAATCACTGCAAGGGTATTTATTTGTGTTTATCATAAATATGAATTGTTCTTTGATCATGGTCTTCTATGTATTTAAATATATATATGTATCTATTTATTAAATATTTGGTGGCAGTATCCACAAGCCTTAATTATTGAGCTAACCGTGGAACTGTGTCGATTTGTGAAAATTGTCCCATGACATTTATTTCTTTTATAATTTATAAGAAAAATGCTTTTTAATCAATGGACTTGAATAAAATAGGTATACTCCATTTCAAATACCATGGGCTCAATACCACTTCAAAGTTTTATGTGCCTGTATCGCCATACAGACACGCCACACAGGTTTAAACAGTCTTCAGTACCCCGGAAACAGGATTCCAAATGTCCCTCGTTTAGTAGTGAAAATCAAAAGTTTTTTTTACATTTATAAAATTCCTAGACCATGTCATATTTGTATTTTTTCAAACTATCTAATTATTTGTTAGTTAAAAAGATAAGGCTTTATAATGGTCTAGGAATAGACATGACTTTAAACTAATATAAGTTAATAAAGAAGACATACACAAGGCAAATGAGCAAATACTAAAACCGAACGCAACTATAATGTATCAGATTCTCGCAATAAATTCGCTTTGCAAAATATCTTTAAATATGGAAAGAAACTACCAAAAAATTGAGTCAATCTTTCAAGTAAAATCCTTATTACATTTATCTTCAGTTTTTTGTAGGTGTTTAACGAAATTATTAGCAATGCAACATATGAAAAAAATTCGCTTGGCAGTTTTTATCATTAATCAATAGTGTAGTAATCAACATTTCTACAATAGTAATAAATCCAGATAAAAATCAATCAACATAGTACTTATACTATTTGTATTAATGAAATTTTTCTTTGTCAAAGAAATGCTGTTTACTACTTAAATATGTTTGCAGATAGATAGGTATAAAGTTTAAAAGTAAGATCAAAGCCAATGACATATGTATTGTTGTGAGTAATAAAAGGATATCATGAAAAATATGATGACGAAAAATATTTTTTTTTTTTTATATACCACGTCGGTGGCAAACAAGCATACGGCCCGCCTGATGAAAAGCAGTCACCGTAGCCTATGATCAATATAAGTCTATCTCAAACATATTTAATTCAGTACAAATTATTTCACTCCAGCAAAAAACGGGTTACTGTATATAAAAAAGTATAAAAAATCATCTTTTAAAAGTTCTAGATGACATAACGCAAAATCCGTTTTCGCAGTAATACAGAAAAAAAAGGTTTTATCGTGCTAACTTCATAACGTTTTGGGCTGCAAAAGCAGCATTTAAACTGAATTTTAATCTGGTCTGTTCTGTGTACGTTTCTTATTCGACTTGTTCCTTCTAGATGCCAATTAGATTCACCTTAATAAGAAATAGAGTTAGTTTTGTTTCAGAATCAGACAGTACATCAAAACTATTGCGCCTCTGTTAAATGTTAGAATGGTGTATACTTTCGATTGAATGTTTTTTTATAGGATTTTAGCAGCCTAATAGTTTCAAAAATAATGTATTCACATTCATAAAGGCATTATGCATTTTGATCAAATATACAATATTTGCAGTTGTTCTTTAACACTGCTAGTTCTTGCCAAGTAGGTACGTACCGACAGCCCGTGAACAACATAATACCCAATATCAAAAATCTCTTAACCATCCGCGAATACCTATCAGAATTTCAATACTATTTAGAAACACGGACGATCGAAGGGAATATGTACTCGCATCCTAGAATCAGGTGTTCGGTTTCTTTTTCTTTCTTTCTTTCTTTCAACTCACACATAGTTACAACATTTTTGTTATAGTTGTCAATCAAGTTCATAAATATGTATTGAATATATTCTTATTACCCTGGAATATTTTTGTACAACTATATTTTTACATTTGACTGTATATAACACGAGATATTGAAAGAAAGAGAGCCGTGATGATTTTTCAGTAACGTTTGGAACACATTATGATATTAACAAGTTAAAACCAACATCTTATACCCGCGAACACACTTCGCAGGACTGACAAATAAATACATCAATATCCATCCAACTAGATTTCAGTTAATACCAAAAATCATAATCGAGCCAAATTTTATGATGACAACTTGCAGAAGTTTGTCATAATGAAAATTGATTTCAATAGACTTGTTTCTTAAACATTACACTAAACAATTTTTAATCGTATTTTTGTCCACCTAAAAATTTACAAAAAATGTAAATAAGTTCTATGTGACGTCATAGTGTGTGATACATTTTAATAAGCCCAGTACCGAAATTAGTAGGTACTACACTCAATCAGGTACAGTAAGCGGCAACGTAACGTACAAATATTTAAAAAAAAATGTCCCGTTCATATGCTTAAATGGCACACATCAAAGTGTTCAAGTATAAATCCGTGTGAAATGTAACGAACTAAAGTTGTGCATGATATTTAAAGCTGCCCTAACTTTTATAGGGGCGTAGGTTGAATAAGCCAGACCGAAAGCTAATTAGGACAAACTATATACCTATTACATAGCTCGTCATAGCGGAAGCAAATCTGGTTTTGGTGATATGATATTGAAAGTTGCAATTTTAGTGTAATTCAGGAGGCAATTTAACCGCATGTCACAAAATATGTCTAAGAAGTTTGGGGTCTCATATCGATAATTACAGTAAATTCTGAAGTAAATTGTACAGAGTAAAATAATTATGATCATTGATACTGTTTTATATTTTCATATTGTGAGTTGTAATAAAACGGAACTCTTTTTGGGGTAAATTCCGGCAGCAAAATGTATCGATGGCAACAACTTAAATGGTTTTACTTATACAAGTGTATTATAAAATATGAATTATTTTATTATCTTTTCGTTTGTTACATAAAAAAAAATAAACGATATTTAAATTCAATATACATGATAATTTAATAGCGTTTGTTAACACTTGAAATTCGTAACGTCCTAATGTCTATTCTACAAGAAAGACGGTGGCGCCACCTAGCGGCCTATACGGGTAGGTACAATAAAAATTATACTGGTTGCAGTAACCTTATGTTTTGCAAACGTATTTAAATCGGTGCATAATCAAACCCAACTAAACCCAGAGAAATTGAATAAAATTTATATAGTTGTTTATAGTACTATATATGTCATATGTATTGATATTATAGAATAATGTATAGTGGGCAACAAAAGCAAACTTACTTACTTTTGACGAAGATCTTCATAACCACAAATTTGTAGTCAAAAATACTAATAACTAATCGTTTTCAGTCAAAACACTGTTGACCAACCTATTCAATCAAAAGTTGGCTGATTCTGATAGTGGATAGTACTTTAGACTGGTTAAAAGTTTTGGACTGCAACAGATACACTCTATAAATGAATTCATTTACTAATAGGGTTTGCAATACCCCAGCTCAACAGAAACTCTGACAAATTCTTGGGCCAATGACGCAAGGTTCAACTTCACATAACCAAGCAAAGTTTCGAACTTAGTAACTGTTAGGAATTTACTAATTGCCCTCGACCTTATGCAGATTGTAACTAAGATGCATCGACAATCTCCAACTACTAATGAAGAGCAATGGCGTGTTCGGTCTCCAAAATAGCTGACACTTGAATTAGACATATGATATATCCCTATGCATGCTATGTTGCATATTACGAAATGATTGAAGAACTCTCGTAATTGTTTCGTATACTGCGACCATATATAACATAGACATCTAACGCCAGCTCAAAAATGCCCCCAAAAACAATTGTTCAATTGTGCCAAGCTGGGCAGAACATTATAGCGCTTTTCTTAACACCGCGCATATTTCGGCGCAACTTCTTTGACAAATGTTCATAGAATATAGCTAATCACAAATATTTTTAAATGACGGTTTAAGTTTTTATAGGTTGACATTGAAATTCATTACCGTGATGCATTGAAGAGGGGGGTGACACTTGTCAACTAACATTTTAGGACCGTTTTTGGAAGGCAATTTAGTATAGCGTGCGGCTCCCATGTTTTATTTGTTCGTAGTTTGTATAGAAACTGGAAATGCAGATAAATATAAATAAACTGACATAGTCACAACATTTTACTTTTTTGCATATTTGTAAAAACAGAAACTAAACCGCCCTACACAATACAAATTGATTACGTTTATCATTTTTATATATTGTCTTTGACGTAGGTATTACAATTCGAAAGTATATGTTGTTAGGTCTATTTGATTAAAGAATTGTATGACTTTTACTTGATTAGTGGTGTTGTTTTGATTATTGCCTTCTGAATTTTTATTTTCACACAGAAATTTAGCAATTGATTTCAAAAGGTTTGATTGAGTTGAGAGAAAGAGTGTAGCTCAGTAGGTGTTGGCTCTTTATGTTTTAGATTTCTGGTTTGTACTTGTATTTGCTGCCTTTGGCATTCATAGCTAAGTTGGTATTGGCATGCAAAAGCTGGAAATCCCAGGTTCAAAACCTGGTGAGAGCATCTCTCTGTATTTATCACAAAAATATTCATGGCAGTTTCCTAATGTGTATGTACTAATGAACATGTATGTGTATTATTCGGAGTGTTTTGAGGGTGTCATAATATATTATTGCTCCCAACAACCCCCCACAACACAAGCCTTAATTTAGTTTACCATGGGGTTCTTCTGTGTAATTATACCAATGATAATTATTTATTATAATTATTATGTTTCAAAATACAAATTACATTGTCACAAGTTGAGTTTATAGTATATTCGTTGGTGGGCTAATTCAAGAATTTTTGCTGTAACATGTAGTATATTATATTGAAATATAGTTGGATGGCATCAGATAATAGAATCATGAGTAGATTATCTTATTATGAAACTTACTGGCAGTGCAAAATAATATATTTGAAAGCAAAGCAGTTTAATTTCAATAAAATTATTATGTATTTTGAAGCTTTGAAATCCGGATTGAATTAAGTGAATTTTAATGCAAAAGCTAAAAAAGAGGCAGTGCATCTTATTATATACATTGCTTAATCCTTCAGACAAAAAATGACAAATCATAAAACAAAGTATCATGTTTACTTTGTAAGATAGAATTCCATTTTGCTCTAATAAAAACAGTTGTACAAGAAATGTAGTCCCCTAATCATGTTTTCATCCTATATGGTTGTGGGATAGCAACCAACTATGTGGTAATATCACTATCATAATCATGTATACAATACAGTAAAGAGAACATTACTGTAAATATTCCTATAGCAATATTGATTCCATTGGAAAAAATTACCAGGCAGTGCACTTCTATTTGTAGCACCTAGGCAAAAAAGTTGTGCCAATATTTGTGGCAATGTTTGCTCCAATATCATAGGTGACTGAATTAGACAAGCAAAATGTAAATGAACTGATATATTTGTTAAGAAAGTATGCCGGTAGACTCTTTCATCATCAGGGGGTAAATTTAAAAGTAATTTATGAAAATACGAAATAAAAAATGATGACTATCTAGTATCAATAGCTTCAACACTGACATTAGTGTTGAAGCTATTAATACTAGTCTTTTTTTTATATAAACATTGCAAACTTACTAAATACTAATATTCTCGTTTTCTCTATTGCTATATAGATATGAATAACATGAATGGGCTCCTCTTTGGCTGTCATCTTACATTGTTGCCTTGTACATTTGCCATAAGACATATAGAAGCGGCCATAGTGCTAAAAAAAACTGAATGATGATGTACTCTAATGCCATGACAAGAGGCCTGCTGAGATATTTTTAAGGACCCTGGTCACTCCGGTATATCTGATTGCTACTGTCATAAGACTCAAGTTAGCAAAGCTTTATTGTACTGGTAAGTAGGTGCAGATCTTACTCCGTTTTATCAAAATTGGCAATATTTGAAATAAATAAAATTCCAATAAGATAAACAGTAACCAAAAATTTCTAAATATGTCATAGAAATATTTATAAAGCTAATTAGAAAAAAATGTATCCAGAATTTCTCTTTACTGGTTGCGGTTGGATAAAACTTGTGATTTTAAACTGTTGGAATATAATTCCCATACTTAAACCACTATTACAAGGAGTTATGCAATTATTTTGGTATTTAAGTGCATTTCATCTATCCTAGAAAACAGTTTTAGTATAAGTTGATAATTTGACAGTTGTTAGCATGATTTTATATTTGTAATATGTTTATAGCTTTTGGCAGCCTGTTCGTGGGATTTTAATAATAAAATAATTGAGTGCACAAACCTGAATAGTTCTGCAGGCGCCTCGGAGGCACTTCTATTGTATATGGATGACATTTTGAGGTCACTGACAGGCCGGAGCTGCCACAGTGCGTCCTCAGGCTCCGTCCGGCGGCGCTTCGACGCACCGGCCTCCTCCCCGCGCGGCCCTGAAGCGCGCTTGGTGCCTCTCAACGACATCTTGTGTGAGGCATTCACAAGCTACATGTTCACGAGCCACTTATTGCTTTACACTTGGAGCGGGGCAGTAGCATTGTATAGAAAGTCACAGCGTTCTCTACATGATGGCATTTTAGTTCGATATAACACAACAACAGGAGGTACCACCTGAAATGAAACACATACTACTTTTACTTATTGAAAACACTAGTTAACACAACAAATTCATTCTAACACAGCAAAGGTAGAAATGTCCCTAACACAATACTCATGCACTGAAATGACAGCTTTGACAGGTCACTTGCACAATGTATCTAACAACAAAACAATGCCACTATGAATTGATGATTTCCTAAGGTTTCCGTTCATGAAATTACGGATTAAGGCACACTGCCACGTTAAAAAAGCACCCCGTCGATATTTGTTAGATAAAAACCTTACACGATATAATGAAACGAGTATTACAATACCAATTATAACAAGTAGTGTATAGACATTGAAAGTGTAGGGGGGCGAATTTGGTCAATTTTGTTTGGCGTATAACGCGTAAATACTGACCCGCAGGTCGCATTTCTCGTGTAAATTGTGTGAAAACGGACAAGAGTTGTATTTGACGTTTCACATTGCACGAAGATGTATGGCGGGGCCGCGGTGTTCGCTGCAGAGGCTCGGTAAACACTGGACGCGCCGTCCACCGACCGAGCCCACTACTCATGCGCACTACGGCCCGACATGTCAAACACACTCACATAACGCAACAACAAATTTCATATACTCCATTCTAAACTTATAAGCGTAAATATTTATCCCACGGCCCGTCTCCATTAGATAGTCTACATAACAAAATTGACAACATAGATAGCAGCACTGTTTTGTACCCTGATTGACGTGACTGGTCCTACGCATCATATTGTTCGGTCATGATTCCATACGAATATCTATGATGCATGGTCCGAATCGATCGTACATATCTTGCTGTAAACTTAGTATCTTACAATAACTTGCAATTTTACGTACATTTTCTGTAATAGTCATTTGGCGCCATTGATCCAAAAACCTCTTTGGTCACGTGACTATGTACGAATCACCAACGCAAGCCAAGTAAAATGGCCAAAACGCACATCGAGTTCATCTAATGTCATTGGTTTTGAAAGGAACTTGCCGCATAACTTATACATTGAGACAAGATTTTCACTATATTACAACGGAAAACAAACAAAACACGAGCACATATTCAATAAACATCGGGTTTGTCAGCAAATACCACAAAATTTAGCGAGAGTATATTACAACATGAACTTAGAGCAAGAGATATCAATAAGAAGTTACGGAAATTAGCCACTAGTTGGCGCTAATGCGCTTTAAAAAAAAACAAAATGTTGCCAGCATGGCGGGTGCAGCGTTTATTCATAAAACACTTTTATCCATTATTTACAATTTAAGAATTAATAATAAAACACGATAAAAGTAGAAAACTCAAATGATTCTATTGTTGTTAAATTACATACAAATAAAAACTATTTGTACGATTAGTTTGAATCGACTATGACATGGCAATAATTGCTCTACTTTGCTTTGGTATACGTAAAAACAACGGTTTATTAAAGAACGGCATTCATGAACGCGCAAGTGTGGAAAAATACCACAGCTAAATGAACACGTCATCTAACGCAACGTTACGTTACGTTGTAATTTGCATTATTGAAAATACATGTAACAAGAATATTCAATAATATTTCAATTTATTTTATTTGAGTTCTATAAATATTAGAGTTGCAATACAATACAATAACTAGTTACAAAAAAGGAACCTAATATGAACATCGATGGTGACTTTGGTAGGAACAATAAGTTAAGAACTCTCAAATTTTTTGAAGGTATAAATAATCTGTAATCATTATTCTGCGCAGGCCTGATTATCTACTATGTTGGCAAACGATCGAAGAAAAAAATTGCATTTTCTCAAACATGCAATGAAACATTGTTGTTATGTTCGTTATAGTAGGCTGCGAAATATGACGTTTCGGGTGCGACAAGGACAAGAGGTCGTTAATGGAATTTAATACAAATCTTGAAGGCCTAGGCCGGCAAAAAGTACTTTTTAATTCCAATCCACATAAATTTATGGCACAGGCCTCATGACATTCTGCCACTAGGCAATTCTATGCATATAAAAGAAAACTTTAATATTTTTATTGTTTATTGCATTGCATGTTTGAGAAAAGCACTTTACATACCTCGGCCGGAAATATGGGGTTGCCTGCCTCAGACCTATACGTCTATATGTCTTCGGCCGGCAACCCCTTTCCTCCAGGCCTCTATAGTAATGTACTAAGCCTATTTCTTCTTCATATGAGCAAAATACTAAAAAAAATGTATGCATTTTTTGTTTAGTTTTACAATAACATATGTAAATACTATGATTTTTAGGAGTCAGTTAAAACGAAAATTGGCAAAAACGGAACCCTTATACAGGGGCGTAGCTAGAGTAAATGGCGCCCGGGGCAAGCGCCAAATTTGCGCCCCCCCCCCCTCTCGTTTTCCAAAGTTAACACCTAATATCGACATTGCTAGCAGTAAATCCATCGCCACTTTACGTGTAGGGGGAAAAATATTTTTACCTAACTAGTGCGGAAAAGTAAACTTTAATTCGCGTGCGTAAAAAAAATCGCCGTGCGTTTTTAAGGCACTTGTTATGAAAAAAGTCGTTCGATACATGTGTAAAAACTTCTTTTTAACTCGGGCGATTGCTACGCGCTAGTGCGAGAAGTGGTTCATTTTACGTCAGGTCTTCGGAGGACCAAATGTACTGAAAAACGTCGTCCCAGTATACACGTGCGAAAACCAAATTCGTAACTCGTGTCGATTTAAAGCACTCCCTTCGGTCGTGCTTTAATTTGTTCGCTTGAATCCCTCATTTCGCTCAGGATTCCAGTTTAGAATGCCTCACTACGTTTTAGATTCTATTGTAGAATCCATCGCTTCATCCGGGTGTGAAAATATATAATTTTGATCCCTTGTGATTTACTATTGTTCTATATTTTATTATATTATTTTCTCGGCGTAATTAATATGCATCTTTACCAAATTGTAACTTTCTAGTACTGCCGGTCTAGTCTGACCTGCCGAAACTAAAGGTTCCTAGTTTAGGTAGGAACCCTAAAAAGGTTCACTTTTAGGATACCGCAATCTATCCAAAATTCAACCTACTAGACAGGAAAGGCCCTACCTACTAGGAAAATTTTAGTTTATTAAAAAAAATTGCGAAACAAAATAAATGCAACTGTGTTAGAACTGAATAGGTACATTTCCAATTTTATCGATGCTAATAAGAGTAATAAATAAGTACTACATGCAGCACAGGATATAAACTTGTTTCCATACTTTTAGTTTTAAAAATTCTCCAAATGGTTAATATAAAAAAAGAGAAAACTATGGAAAGCGAGTTTAAGAAAATTCCATTTTAGCTTTTTGTGAATTTACTCATTAAGAATTTTGATTTATTTATGTGTAAATGATACATAAGGAAATCAAAAATTTTGGTTGGTTTGGAGCCCTCCACAATTTGGCGCCCCGGGAAAATATTGGTACCAAACTAGTATTTTCTGAATTTACGCATAATGATTTTCTTTGTGTATAAATTATGCACAAGGAAATCAAAATAAATTGCTGATTTGGCGCCCTGCCTAATTTGACACCCGGGGAAAATGTAAATTGCCATACTTCTAGCATTTTTTTAATGATCATTTATGCAAAAGGAAATAAAAAATCTTGGCCGATTTGGCGCCCCCTCTAATAGTTTACGCATACATATTTTTGATTTATTTATGTATAAATTATTCACAAGGAAATCAAAAATTTTGGCTTGTTTGGTGCCCCTCCTACAGCTTGGCAAAAAAGAGTAGAAATTAAAAAGTAGCAACATCGTAGTGTCGTCCCTTTCAAATCAATATGCGTGAGAAAACGGGACGACACTACAATGTTGCCACTTTTTAATTTCTACTCTTTTTTGCCAGGCAGTAATTTGGCGCCCAGGGAAAATGTTTCAATCTAGCATTAGGTATTTAATTTACGCATGAAAATTTTCTTTATGTGTAAGTTATGCAAAAGGAAATCAAAATAAAATTGCTAATTTGGCGCCCCGCTTAATTTGACGCCCGGGAAAAGTAACAATCTAGAATTTTATGAATTACATTTTTTTAATGTACAAATAGGTAATGCAAAAGGCGATCAAAAATCTTGGCCGATTTGGCGTCCCCTCTATACATATTTACAATAAATATTTTTGATTTATTTATGTATAAATTATGCACAAGGAAATCAAAAATTTTGACTTGTTTGGTGCCCCTCCTAATTTGGGCGCCCAGGGAAAATGTACCAATCTAACATTGTTTTAATTTACACATGAAGATTTTCTTTACGTGTAAGTTATGCAAAAGGAAATCCAAATAAATTGCTGATTTGGCGCCCCGCTTAATTTGACGCCCGGAAAACGTGCCAATCTAGCATTTTATGAATTAAATTTTTTTATTGTATAAATTATGCAAAAGGCAATCAAAAATCTTGGCTGATTTGGCGCCCCTTCTGATAGATAACGCATATAGATTTTCGATTTTTTTACATAGGTATAATAAAATATGCAAAAGGAAATTAAAAATGTTGGGCGATTTGGCGCCCCCTCTAATTTGGCGCCCGGGGCACGAGCCCCCCCTGCCCCCCCCCCCCCCCCCCCCCCCCCCCCTAGATACGCCCACTGCCCTTATAGATTCTTCATGTCCATCTGTCCGTCTGTCACAGCCGATTTACTCGAAAAATATAAATGCTACATGCTACAGTAATGAAATTTGGTAAGGATTTGTATTGAATAAAGCGCTAAATAATTATGATATTATGTTGTAAAAAAAATTGGTGTTGGGTTAGGTGGTGAGGCCCTCCATACATGTAACCGAGGAGTAGAAAATATTTTTTAGTACGGATGGTGCCTTTTTTAGGCTCTAGTGCGAGAAATGGGTCATTTTACGTCAGGTCCAAATCTTCGGAGGGCCATCTGCACTAAAAAACGTCGTACGAGACACGTGCAAAAACGAAATTCGTAACTCGTGTCGATTTAAAACACTCCCTATCGGCCGTGTTTTAAAACATTGCCACTCGTTTAGAATTTCATGTTTTTCGCACTTGTGTCGTAATGTACTATTTTTGATGTACATAAAAGGGTGGGCTATCAATGGAAAGGTATTTAAAAATGATGTGAAGGTTTTTACAACACATTTTTATTTAAGCGGATCATTTTCGAGATATCTGCTCTCAAAGTCTTAAAAAGTGTCCCCCCCCCCCCCTCTACAATTTACAGAGTTACTTGACTAACCATATGACCATAACATCCATATCACCCTACCTAGCCTACACACCCTTAGGTGGTAGGTACACAGATACAAACTGCTACAGACACAGTTTGTTGCTAATGACACAGAAACCATCCACTGCACTACTATGTCAGTGGGTTAGGTTAGTTTTAAACTGCGACCTTCATGGAAAGCAACTATACTAAACTAATGGATTAGGTTAAGTTAGAAGTAAAGCTGAAGACTTGCTTCTTCAATCAGTGTGTCCTGCCCATCATAAATACATGATGCCGAGATTAGATATGGAAGCTTACACGTGAGAATGTGTACAAGTTGCGGGTTGCGTATTTTGAAACTCAAGTGGAATCGCACGGGGCATGTCGCAAGACAGAGCAATGGCATGTCGAACCAAATTCTCATGGATTAGTAACTTCTTTCAGGAAAAAGGAGCGTCGGTCTTCCGTCAGCGCCATGGGTCGATGACATCATTAGAAGAATTACGGGATTATCTTGGGCTATATTGGCACAGAACTGGGAGCTTTTACTCAGCAGTGGGCAATAAGGGGCTGTGGCTGTGGGTAATGACGACGATGGCACATATTATAAAAAAATCAATCTTCAGTTCCACGACCGCTTATTAGTCGTAAATCGTAATCTATTACAAAATCAATAAACTTCCAAATAAAATAGAATTTAGATATTTTATGTTCAATAAAGTGCATTCATCCTTACTTGTCTTATCATGTAAACTAAATATCGAAAACCCTCATTATTAGTACATAGAATATTAACTTACAAATCTCTCATTTTATGCACAATCGCACATCTAACATTCGACAATTTTACAAATTAGATACTATATTAAACAACATTAAGCTCAACTATTTCAGCATAATGCTCGACAAAGCAACTGCCATTCGTTATTCGGTTAAAGTTGTTATACGACAAAATATTAGGGCTACAAAATACATGCCACCCGATATAGATAGACTCCTTCACAATGTCAACGTAGAGTTATTATCATTTTTATAGCTTAATTTGCCGTTATAAAAATACTACCACCGAGCAAAATACGTTTTCTCAAGCATGTTTGCTCGTGAATGGCCCGATTTTCTCACCGGCCGGCCGATCGATGACGTCATGCGTCTGTGTACAACTGTTTAAGCTTGTGTGCATAATCCAAACACACACATAGAAATAATTAACGTTATCCGTTGAATCATCGTGAAAGTATAGTGCCGCAAAGTTATGTATGCGGGTG